>SNQJ01S0008326.1:358276-395949 GCA_010110895.2 Picea sitchensis | reverse complement strand
AAGATGTGCACGAATAAACCACGCAGTAAGATGGGTAGGCATGGAAATAAGGGAACCACCCAGTTTCCACGGAGTAAACGATTTGGAAATAGTCTTGGCACAGTATGAAGATGAAGTCTTAGAGAATCAGAGACTGTTAGCACTTGATTTATCACTCAAGGCCACACCTACAAGATGGTGGGGCACACACAAAAATACAATCACATATTGGTACCAATGTAAGTGGTTACTGCGCATAAGGTTCGACGCATAACAAAAAAAAACAAGCAACAAAGGTACGATGGACAAGGGATGCCAGGAGAACACTTGGAGAAGTGTAGAGAATAGTGGAGAATGACACCCCCAGAGGAATGGCCTCATCACTTCATACACATTCTAGAGGGAATACAAATGAAATGGTATACAAAACAGGAATTGCATAAAGGAAATGCGACCTGGAAGACGTTGCAATAGAATTTTATAGTCACTTTTTCATTTGAACATGAAAACACCAACATAGATGCAGCTCTCAAACAAATAAGAGGAGTGATATTCATCAAGGAAATGAAAGTCGAGCTCATAAAGGAAGAACAACAGTGGAACAAACAAACAATTAAGGAATTGTTGTCATGCTACCATGTGCAAGAGGAAACACCAGATGAAGACGATCCACACGATATTCAGATCGAAGAAGCAGAAGGCAAAAGAGAAGTGGAGGGACCGCCTATAGAATCAAAATTTATTGCCGCACTGATCAAGGTAAAGAAAGTCAACATTGGGTCAGTTGAACATCCCAAAATGGAAAGCATTGGATATTACTGGGATGAACAAATAGTAGAAATCATAACATAGTTATTTCGCGAGTACACCAACTTGTTTCCCACAACATTTACAGAGATGAAGGGTATAGACAGAGAGCTATGAGAAATGAAGATACCACTGAGACCTGAAGCGAGATCAATCAGAGAATGACCATATAGAATGAACCCAATATATAAGCAGAAATTCAAAGCTGAGATCGACAGGATGCTCGAAGCAGGAATCATAAAACCGATCGAAGAATCATAATGGATAAGCCTGATGGTAGTGCAGGACAAAACAAAAGGAGGGATAAGGATATGCGTCGACTTGAGGAAGTTGAACAATGAATGCCTACATGACCCATTCCCTACACCTTTCACAAATGAAGTGTTAGAGAACGTAGGAGGACACAAATTTTACTCCTTCACTAATGGATTCGCAGGCTACCATAAGATTAAGATAGCACAGGAGGATAGATAGAAGACCAAGTTTGCTACAGAATCGGGATCCTACCAATACACAGTCATGCCATTTGGAATAAAGAATGCACCAACAATATTTTCCAGAGTAGTCATCGTCGTGTTTAAGGAATTCATCCACCAGTTTCTAGAGGTATACTTGGACGATTGGATAGTCTATATCTTGCTGAAAGACCATGTAGAAGTATTAATACTGATGTTAGAAATATGTAGACAGTGTCATATATCACTGAACATAAATAAATGCATATTCGAAACACTGTTTGGAATACTATTGGGCCACATAGTATGAAAACAAGGTTTACTAGTAGATCCTGCAAATATTGCAGTAATTGTTAACTTACCACCACCAAAAATAGTTCGACAGCCAAGAGAGACATTGGGACACATGGGATACTATAGGAAATTTATCAAAGGTTACGCGTAGATTACTCCACCAATGGAAAAATTGTTATGAAAGGATACAAAGTTTCAGTGGAACGATGAGTGTCAACAAGGTCTGGATACCCTGAAGGAAAATATGGTCACGACACCAATATTAGTATTTCCAGACTGGGAGAAGACATTCCATGTGCATGTATATGCATCGGCCATAACACTTGGAGCTATCTTGGCGCAGCCAGGAGCAGGAGATTTGGATCACCCTATAGAATTTGCGAGAAGGAAACTATCAGAATCAGAGAAGAACTATAACACTACAGAGAGAGAAGGCCTAGATATGGTCTACGCACTGCAGAAGTTCAAACATTACTTATTGGGGAAACACTTTAAGATGTCCAATGATCACTCAGCCCTGAAATACCTATTCAACAAGCCAGTGTTGGCGGGGAAGAATCTATCCATGTTTACTAGTCTTTCAAGAATTTGACTTTAAAGTAATAGTTAAGCCAGTGAAACTGAATGCAGGACTCAACCACCTATCAAGGGTCACCAATGGAGAAGAACCTACGAATTTAGAAGACAAATTCCTAGATGCACAATTATTCTCAGTCCAGATCATTGATGAATACTTCACAGATATCATTCAGTGCTTGATAACAGGTATTGCGCCACAAGAATATAAGACCGTGCATAAGAAAAACCTAGTAGTCTGCGCTATAGACTATCAACTGATTGCATGACACTTATACAATATGGGTGCATAAAACATCTTGCGAATGTATGTGGTAGAGAAAAAAATACCAAGTGTCTTAACAGAATCCCATGAGGGAATAGTAGGAGGACATTACGCAGGTAAAGCTACCACGCTGAAGGTATTGCATGAAGGACTATGGTGGCCAACTATTCACAGAGACTCGAAGGAGTACTATCAAAGATGCGATGTTTGTCAAAGGGTAGGTAAACCCAACAAAAGGGATGATATGCCATTACGACCACAAGTAACATTGCAAGCATTCAATAAGTGGGCAATAGAATTTGTGGGACCAATCAACCCACCAACAAAAAGAACATGATCTAGGTACATTATCACTGCGACGGAGTACCTAACAAGATGGGAGGAAGTTGCACCAGTAATGGATTACAGTGCAGAAACAAGAACACAATTCTTATTTGAACAAGTGATCACTAGATTTGGATGCCCAAGAGTTTTGATGAGAGACCAAGGCATGCACTTTATAAACAACACCATCAACGCTATGACTGAAGAGCTTCAAGTTCATCATAATAAGAGCACACCATATCACCCATAGGCCAATGAAACAGTGGAAGCATTTAACAAAATCCTGGAGAACACGATGACAAAGATCTGTAACATGAATAGGGATGATTGGGACCTCAAAGTACCAACATTACCATGGGCCTACAGGACTACGTGCAAACATTTGACAGGGCACATGCCATTTAAACCGGTCTATGGCCAAGAAGCAGTGGTGCCATTAAACTTTTTAGTACCAAGCTTGTGCATAGAAACAATCACACATATGACAGAACAAGGCACAGTACAGGAGCAACTAAATCAGATAATGACCATGGAGGAAGACCGAATATTAGTAGGGTTCCACCAATAACTTTAGAAAGCAAGGGACAAATCTTGGCATGATAGACACATCAAGAAGAAAACGTTCAAGGAAGGATATCTAGTATTAATGTATGACAAAAAATCGTTTCAGCACCCAGGAAAGCTAAGAATGCACTGTCTAGGACCGTACGAAGTAAAATTTGTCACAGATGGAGGAGTTGTACAGTTGAGAGACTTATCAGGCACAAAAATCAGAGGGATGACCAATGGGAGTTGACTGAAGTTGTACAAGGACATTCGACCACCCACTATGCAGTGGAAAAAAAAAAGTTATATGAAAAAGGACCAACAGAGGCACAGTGTGCGGATGACAGAAAGGGCACGAAAAATTAGGAACACAATCTCGGCGAGGAGAAGGAAAATGACCATGTAAAAATGGAAAGAAGTGAGAAACGAAAAGATGACAAAAGAAATATGAAATGATAGAGTTAGGCAGAATTAAAGGCCAAAAAGGATCGATGGGACACCACATTAGTCGCGCCAACTGGAGTCAACAAGGTAGAGTAATGGAAATTATGAAAAATATGAAGGTGCAATGAACCCACAATTAGGGTAGCATCCTCGACAAGCTTCATGCAAAGCCCATACAACACACAGATGCAGGAGCAAAGAGTCCATTTGCGAAAGGAGAATAGACATAGAGCGATAGAGGTGAAGGGGCACAGAGTGGAGTTCACAGAGGTCACATAGACCATTCAAAATCAATGAACATTCAACATTCACCACCATGGTGCCACCGAAGCAAGCAAAAGCAATCTAGACCACTAGACAACCCAGAGTTAGAACTAGGTCACGGGTACAAATAGAAGAAGGAGAACAACAATCATCGGAGATCGTCAATGTCGATGAAATCCCGTCCTCAGATAACATACCGGTGAATCCCACACCTGTAGTGGAAGAAAACCAATATCTAGAACTAGAGGGTATGAATATAGATAGACCAACAGAGGTACAGGAGCAACAGAACCAGGAAGAAAAAAACTTGAAGGAAATGCAACCAGAGAACACTAAAGCAGCTTCGAGATTCAATGGAACAATGATGAATTAGGAAGTAGCAGTTGAGATAGATGAGTCTCAAACCACCATGTTAGACCACCCACCGGAAGGAACAATATAACATGTCACAGGCTGGACATAATGGTATTCTAAAGTACAAACTGAAGTCGTTGGAACCTCAAGCCAGCCACCGCCGAAGAAAGATAAGCAGTAGGTACCAAGGTCACCTTGCAAGCAACTAGTCGCAACAATCATTCTACTGTGTATACCAGATAGGGTACGAGTAGAACCAGGCTTGCTGGGGCAGATTGACAAGATAAAATACTCAGACCACGATGTAGCAAACACAAACAATTTTCCAGAATTTTCAAAGACAGTATACTTAGAGATTGTGGGCACAAATCCAATTGGGGAACCGATTGATCAGCCACTTCGATGGGAAATGGGATTGGAGAAAACAGGGATTTTAGGTCTGTTAGACCTACCACACTTTGGCAGAGGACAATACACAAGAAGGTGCATCAAACAACTACTGGCAGTCACACACAATGGGGACATATGGTTGGACAAGCTCATATCGATAGATGTAGAGTTTATTGCGAACATAACATGGTTTCCATCCCAGGGCATGGATCTCGTGCAATTCCTCGACGATAAGACAAAGGAGAAATACCTCGCGGAGGAGATGAAGAAGAAATATGGTACTGATAGGGGGACGCGAGGCATCATTGTCAAGAGAATCAATGATGTAGCAACACAAATGGGTGCAAAGATCTTAGCGTGTAAGCTGATAAGAAAATGTTGCAGGGAGGAAGTTTTGGTTGGGGTCGTCATAGTTGCAATTCAATGCGCTGAGGGAACCACAGTGAGCTGGGCACCCTATCTCTTGAACTTGTTCCTGGATGACTGCAAGGATGCACAGGATCTAGGAACAAAGTTTCACTATTCATGGCTAATCATGATTATAGCCTTTATGGGATGGAGGGAGCCAAAATATATAACTTTCCTTACAAGACCCAAACCTAATCAGGGAGCAAGATATTTATTATTGAAATCCATGTCGGATGCTAGGCACAAAAGGATGAATGGGTCCATATTTGAAGGATACCTACATGATTTATAGGAGGCCATCAACAACACATGGAGGATCACACCAGAGGCTATCGCGCAGTTTTGAGACATCGCCAACTTCAAGGCCACATGACATGCAATGTGGATACAAGCACGGGAAGACCCCGATAAATAGTGGATACAAATGCGCTATTGTATCACACAGGGTGACATCAACATGGTGATCAAAGACTGGGAAGATGAATTGAAGATTCCAGTCCTCGCTCAAGATTTTTCAGAAAGGACGACATAAGAAGAGGTAGCGCAGGGAGAAAAACAACCTTAAGAAGTCATAGTGCTTAAGAAATGGAGGATGGGCCAGACAAAAACAACACAGACAAATGAAGGGGTAGATAAGATAGGGACCCAGAAGGGTAAAAATAACACTACGTAGCCAACTCAAGGTCAACAGAAAAAGGCTGGCAGCGCAGGGGATTGCCCCAAGTCCCAACTCATAGGAACCAGGTGGGAATAAGAGTCCAACCACACAGATACGAGGAGCACACAAGAAGATGAAGGCGCAAAGAACACCTTTAGAATATATGATCATGGAGGATGATGGAGAAATGATAGCCCGAATGGTCCAGGATTGTCTATCTGAGGATTTTGACCATGTTGCACACCATAGGGACAAGATTCAAGAGGATCTGACAGACATGTGGTAGTTCCTCAAGAAAATCGGGGAAGTACACACAACAGGAAGCAGCATGAGAACAGAGCCATCATCACTGCAGACAGAGAAAAGAGTGGAAGAATAAGAATGAGATCCAATCCATCCAATATTGTAGTCGAACGCAACATTCCACATTACACCCAATATGTTTCATATGGACAAGATCGTGTGGAAGACACCCCTCAAATACTGAGCTCAAATCCAACTGGTATTACCACGAATACCATCCAGGGCTCTACACAAGTTGCAGGTTAGCGTAAACCATGAGGTATAGTCTCATGCACACAAATACTGAGCCGAATTGCAGCAAGCAATAGAGAAGCAGGACGTGATGGAAATAGCATATGAACATGCTAAGTTTGAGACCCATGAGGAGAGGGAGCACGCGAAAAGACTGGAACGGAAAGTGGCAGAAACTTACGAGAAGATTCCACATAATGCGTAGAGGGATAAAATTACATAAGGAGAAAAGATTGATCAAATTGCAAAGGTAATCGATCAATATTAGAAGGAGATTGAGAATCTTCGTGAGCATATCACACCAACCTCTCCACCAGTAGTAAAGGAGCAAAGGAAGCAAGAGGTAATGACGCAGTTGCAGGAGATAGAACAACAAGTCAGCACAACAACCGACTTGTTTGATAAAGCAACACAACTTTGGACAAAGTTAGAGGAGAATCAATAGGTACAAAGGTGGGACAAGGAAGAAGAAAGGATCAACATAGATATCCAAGACCTTAAGTAGAGGTAGAAGACAATTCCCATCATAGAGCGCGTCAAAGGGGCGCAGTACATGAAGAAACTACAAGAAGAACTCACCAAAGCACAAACACAGAAACAAGAGCATCAAGCTCAAATGGAACTGCATCAAGAGCGAGTAGAAAAAATCATTTCACAAGCAGAGGAATTTAAAACACAGATCACATAGACTCAGGCAGAGAGCACAAAATTGATTAGTGATGAAGTTGCAGTCCAGGTAGTAGAGACAATCAAGGAGAAGACCACGTAGGTGTATACATAGGAATAAGAGGTCAAGGAAAATTTCTAGGTGATCACCAAGGAGATCGAGGAAGCACACAAAGGTTAGGTGGCTTGGGACGAGCCACATGTTAGTGTTTGGGGCCTGTTGGAAGCAGGCCAAAGCAGAAAAACAAGGTGATTTTGGGAGAGAAAGCATGCACGAGGAAAGCGACATCTGGAAGGAAGAACAACACGTGTGCATGCATGGAAGACCTAATGACTCTAGGGTTAGGGTTTTGGTAATGTATTGTAACAAATGAAGAGCCAAAAGTGTATAAATAGAGATACTTAGGTATCATAAGGGGTCGGTTTGATTTTTGATTATCAGAGAGACTAGTCGTGATTATAGAGAAAAGTGTTGTAGCAAGCTGATATGTAATAATTTGTTGTATAACCTATTTTTGTAAGCTGTTGAGCTAGAGAGGAAAAAGGAGGGTAGATCTTGAGGTTTAGATCACAGGTTGAGGATCCTAGTGTGATCTAGTCCACCTCATATAGATCTTACCTAGCCGAGAAAAGTTGTAAGCGTGCGATGTTGTAGTGACAGAATGACTATAATAAAAGAGATGAGAGACAAATATTTGTGGACGTAGCCTAGGAGGGGGTGAACCACGGTAACACTTGTGTTGTGAGATTGAATGCATGCATATATTTATTGTCTTCAGTAGTTATTTTTATGTTTAATGAATGAGTTGCTATATTTCCTGCTTAAGTAAATATTGCGATATTGAAGGTATAAATTGTTATATCTCCTGCATAATCGTGAATGACAGTATATCGTAGTTACAAGTTATAATAGTGGTTCAATATACAGATCTCATATCTCACACTCAATCCTAGGCTGTAAACACATGAGTATTACAACCACCCATTAAATTTATTTCGAGTAAGACTGCGCAACGCATTCTGTGTGTTGTGTTGTCTTCTGGTTTACCAGGAGGGCCGATAGTTTTAGAGGCTTTGTTGGAAACCCGAACATACATGAACCTTGGGTCAATACAAACTCAGACAGTAGAAGGAGAATAAATCCAACAATGTATTTTGAAGTTTGAAGTGTCTTGACCATTCAATAGACTATATACATTCTTGCTCTTTATTTTCATTTAGGAAAGGCATCATGATTAAAAATTCATAGCAACTAAAACTGGTAAGACTGATGGTTTGATTTTAACACCTGCATAGGTAAGGTACCCTATGTTTTCAGAAACAATTATCTCTGATTTGGTGTCCCATACCAGCCTGAATAAAAAATTTAGGCATGGTTTTGAATTTTTCACAAATGTTCTCGGGAAGAAATTATCTTATCTGACATTGCGCTAAGTTGAATAATGATGTTCAAAATTGGCTAATAAAACTATTCAGATCATTGATCACTAGTTTCTATTGATGATATATGTTTATTTCTTTCTTGAAGACTCTTGTGGAGGTTTTTCTCTTTCTTGAAGCAAAGCTATGACTTGAAGAAGATGAGCGAAAAGACCATAGGACATGACACCTAGGAATCTTATTCATGGATCTATTTTCAAATTCTATTATTGATCTTTCCCAGCATGATTCTTTTAAGAACACTTATTTATGGAAAATTTTAAGTTGAAATCAATCTTATACCTTGAATGGTTTGTCCATGCAGGTACAAATGTGTAGTTGGCATCACATGTTTTATTTGAACTAATGAAGATATGAACATGTTTGTAGAGGGATAATCTCTTGAGTTGGGGAATGCAAAAAGTTATAGCCATAACAAGTTCCTCCCACTCACTTCCTTGTGCAAATAGCTACACCTAAGTTCTCCTCACCCTACCTCACCTTATCATTTCCAGTTCCTCCTCATATCACTTCTACCTAACAATCCACACTTCTTCAAGTTCCCTCTTCCTACATTGACACATAGCGCATTGAAGCACGCATCATTTAGTTCACCTCTACATTGGCACACCATTGATTCCTTTGCCAATACATAAGCCACCTCCCTTTGATCTTGACTAACGCGTCAATGCACCTTCGCTAAACTTCACCGATGCATCTCTTCCATACCAATGAAGTACGCTTGATCAACTCCAACACATCGGTAATGTTCACGCACACTCCTTCCACCAACTGACTTTCTTCCACTTGCGTCAATGCATCACATAATGGTGACGCTCCCTACCTTTTTCTTCTTTATAATGGTTATCGATGAGGTTCACCTCTCCGTCCCTGATGCACTACCCATTGAAAAGTTTCCTTCTTCCATTGTCGATGCGTTAGTGGAAGGATGTCAACACCTCGTTGTCATGGAGCGCATTGATGACAATCCACTTCCTCTCGACAACATTGATCAGGTCGACATAGCCTATTTTTTCCTTGAGGCTTATCTCATCCCCCTCCCAGCTCAGATCCCTTCTTGTTGCATTTATCAATTAATCTACTTACATTTCCAATGACTAAACTATCCATGCATATCTAGACAGTTGGTCAATAATTTCCTATCTCACTTGATTCACTTCAGATCACAGTCATAATCAAGTTTTAGTGTTTCCCAGTGGCTTTCTTCACGTACATGGTACTAGCTTGTTTTCATTGTGTTTCTTGATGTTACAACTAAATATTCATTGTGAAATCATCGCCTAACATCATATGGATTGACCAAAACACCTATTGGTCTTGCGCTGACTCTGAAACACACCTCAGAAGAAATTTGGTCCTCCTAGCTCCTGCACAAAAATAAGCACTCTGAATGTCAGTTGGTTGTTTTGGAGGATTTATAATTTCATTCTACCGAGGTATTTATGCCACGTAAATGAATTATCTAAGAGAATATATATCATATAAATCACAAGAACTAATGGAATTTAATTTGGTTGAAGCATTAGCGAACGTGGGATACAAACTTTCATTAAAAAATTCCCTTGAGCGTAAATTTTGGGCATCTGCCAAAGTGAATTTTCATATCCAAAATAGTCTATGTGTATGATTTGTGACATTACGACTCCAACACAACTAATGAAATCAAATTCCGAGGCCTAAAAGTTACAAAACGATCACCAAGGATTTCTAGCCTAGTCAACCTCGACACCCGTGACATCGATAAAATACTTGAATGGAATATCCATTTATCTCGCTAAAAGCATCTTTTCGTTCTCTCCGCATGGCAAAAAATGATACCCCGATCCGATGTTGATGAGTGAGTTATGAGCTTTTATAGTTAAGTGAGGTAACATAAACATCCCCTTTAGGCAGGTGGCAGGTAACTGGTTAACATTGCCCATACGCAAAATTCTCATTTTTTCTAAGAGCATTGCTTTTAATGAAAAAGCATTTAATTAAAATTATACTTTAATTCAAAATTTATTTCGATTTGAAAAAATTTTAATTTCAAATTTATTTGAATTGAAATAAAATAAAATTAAAAATAAAATAAAAATAAAGTAATTAAAATGAGGTAATGACTAAATGATTTTGGAGAAATGTTTGGGAATTGTTATATAATGTTTTAAAAGGTTAAGTTCTTCAATCGAAATTGTTGATAGAAATTGCCCCAATGTGACTCAGCCACATTCATACCATGTTCTCTGATCCACATCGACAATGCTCGTAACTCAAGTTCAACGCTGAATTCATGGTCAACACATTCAATTTGGTATGGTTAGTGAAATGTAAAAGTGAACTGTGGCATGCCCCACAACTCTCCCTTTTTTATTTCCCCAAGGTAAAGTGGAGAAAGGGCATGGCATGCCACCCCCTTTCCCCCTTATCATGAATTAGTTTAAACAAACATTACCACGTGCCATGAAAACTTAAAGGGAGAAGAGATTTAAACGAACCTTACCATGTGCCATGAAAACTTAAAGGGGGAAGAGGGATTATTTTTAATCATTTTTAATATTTTAATAATAACAATGCTTAGAACCGAGAGGTGAAGTAGAGTGGTAAGTGGGGATCAACCCCATTTTAATTTTTATTGCTATTTTAAAAATCRTTATTTTCCCTTCTCATGAAATTATTCAAAAAACATGATCAAACTAAGCATCATCATAGGAAACCAAGATCAATGTACGACAATTTAAGTTAAGTGATTGTGCAATGCATGCATAACGATGATACAGAGACAGATACTAGACTTCAAATTTGCAATGATCACTTGCCTAGAGAGCATAGATGAGTGTGCGTCAACACGATCATTCGATAAATTTTATAACTGAACTTTCATATTTCACCCAACAAAGTTCATGACTTGGCCTGTGACGTAAATCAAAGGAGTTTCCATCAACTCCTATGATGTGCATCGGAGGACTTACCATTTGTTATCACCATAACAATTTTTAGAATGGAGTCTAAGTCTTGAAGTTTAGTGAGGAGTTAAATTGGTGTGAGGATGTTAAAACTTGGAGGATAGGGTCACACTTAGCAGAGAAAGGGTTGAATATAGCAGAGGTGCGGGAGCTGATGGGACCCAGCGGGCCATAGATCTCAAGCATCCCAGATCAACGGTCAGAAGATGTATCAGGCGAGAAAGTAGCAGGAAGGTTACTCGTCCAAGGGTGGGCCGCTGGAAATGCCATGGTTTTAGCGCGCAGACACGTGGCTCCACCAGGGGCATATCGGGGCCAAAAGAGGTCTCCCCAAAACCTCTTTGTCTCACCCCCGATATCAAAAAGTGTATATAAAAGGAGGGCCCCGGTCATTATTTTATGATATTTTAAATCTTTTGAACATTCGAAAATTGGTGCAAACGCTCCGTTCGAACTGAAGATCAACAGTGAACCAGACTCGCACATTCCCCACTCATTCACAGGGCTAATTTGTTAGATAATGTTGGGAAACAAATACCTTTCCTTGAAGCAGTCCAAGCCTCCATAACCCCTTACGTTGTAGAAGTCACATTTCCTTTTCCAGATTTCATAAGCTAGTGTGCAGAACATTACTCTCAAGAAGAAAAGGTCATTTTGAATAAGTTAGGGTCAGAGGTCCTAAGTAGAGTAGATAGCTCGTCAATTCGAAACGCCCTCGGTACACTAGAGTCTTCGCCCACAACTTCTGAGCCCTTTGAGGAAGAGAAACTAATCACAGTCTATAGAGAATGTCCCCCTGAGGTCAAAGCCCTATTTTTATAGACCATCGTTAAACTCAAACATCATTCTGAAATTTTGTCGTTACCTATGAGCGTAAGCATCATGGTTATTGAAGTTCAATGGGCTTGTTCCATACTTAGTCAAATTTTAGGGTTAGATAACGACAAGTTTGTAGTAGAAGTCATCTTGGGTTTTTTGTTGACCTTTTTCAGTTAGATTTTAGTCAGTCAGTCTGTTTCAGTTTTGAAGGGTTCATCATTGATAATGTGCACAAACAACTACTGAATTTCCAATCACTGAGACACTTCAGGTATTACATGCACTTGGTAAGAATATTCCTGGAGAAAAATAAGACAGAGTTCCCCGAAGTTGCATTCATCTTGAGTGAATGCAAGAGATGAAAATGAAGGATGAAAAGATGGCCCAAGTCCAAAAGGAAAATCAAGATTTGCAAGAAAGGATAAACAAGATGAAGACGAGGTTGAAAGGTAAATCTCTTTTTCAAGGAGCTAAACATGTAATCTAGGATGCTATTTCCATTGAAGCTGCTATGTTCAAGGTATACTTGAATTTTATAAACAACAAAGACAACATGGTTGTCACTGCCCGAAACAAGTGTATTGTGGTAAACGTGACACTAGTGAAGAAGCCCTTGGAATGGGCCCAGAACGCTATAACTTTGCTAAATGTTGTTCCCACTGCTGAACTTCAGACCATTGGGGTCAAGGAAAGAACTACATTGATCATTAGGGCCAGGAGGATCACTTCTAAGCATAACTTTCTCAAGTCAGTTCAAACCAAAGCTGTACAGATGGAACAAAGTATACAATAATTCAAGGACCTGTTTGTACAATTGTTCATCAAAGGCCTCCCACCATTTTGGGATGGCAAAGGGAAATTATATGATGAAGAGGAATACAATTCTCTCCTCACCCAGTGCAGGATGGATCATTCCAAATTTGAAGGCTTGGAGGAGAGCCTGAAGGGATCAAGTTTGGTGGAACATTTGGCTTTAGAATTTGAGATTCTAAATCAATTTAAGACAGTAAAGGTCGAGCTGCCAATTGTGACTTATGCTACTTGCATCGACTTGGAGATCTTGATAAAAGAAATGATGGATTACGAGATTCCTTCTGATTCACAGTGGAAGGAAATCGTGTGTCTAGGTAGGAAAAAATACAATATTCCAAATAGCCTCCATGTGTCACCAATTTGGCAAGTTTGACAGAATATCGGGGCAAGACAGGTGGCAAGGACGAAAAGCATGCAGTTGGAAAAATCAGTCGTTAGTTTATGAAACATTTTTGTTTAATCATTGTAAATCGGTTCACATACCAAGACTATCAGTTGAAATTATTATAGTCAGTTTTAGAAGTTGAAACGTTTTAGTTTCATCCATTGTAAGAGAATTGTATAAGTACTAGAAATTACGAATGAATTAATGTTGGTAGAAGTGCAAGGGCACCTTTTTCTTGTTTCTGAACTCAATTGTAATTTTCTGAATCTAAATTGAATATACATGCAGAAGCTTTTGAAGTCTCTATGAAAAGATTCTAATGGTGGTGATATGAGTTTTTTCTTCCTTCATTGTATGTATTTCCTGTGTTCTTTATTTCCATTTACATTTTTTCCTTCATTGTATGTATTTCCTCAGGTTCTTTATTTCCATTTACATTTTCATCATGAAATTGGAGAGATAAAGGCCCAAAATTTTTCTTGTGACGCTCTCGTCTTAAACAATTTAAACTGTGTAAATTTCCTCCTAGCCAATTCGTAACTATTCTAATGTCTGGCGCTTATTTGTTCTTCCTCTTACATCATTAAATATTATTTACAACCTGATTCATTGGCCTCATTTAGCCTTTTGTATTCTGTGAGAGTTCCTGTTGAAATATTGGTTGTTGTCATTGATGTCAACCTCAGTAATGGCTTCGGACCTAAGATTGATGAAGGTGACATTTAGAAGGAAAATGCATTATGAAGATACGACACTCATGGATGGATAGTATACATCATGTTATTCCGGTGGTATGTGGAACGGCTGATCCTCTTGGTTGAGGAGAAACGAATTTTTAAAGATGACAAAGTGAATCACAAGCAAGCACATGTAGGCCCTACAATTAAAGAAAATAATTACAAAATAAGAAAGGTCGTGTCAGGCCCCTAATGTTAAAATGAAGTATTAGGAGCAAATGGTAAATAAACATCATTATACATTCATTTGATACAAGCCGAATTTCGAGGAAATAAGAAGAAAAGAAGCTCAGATTTCAAGGAGATGAAGTCTTTTGGTGCATGTGTCTGCATAGGTACAAGACATTTTCAGGTCATCTTACCACTTTGGCTATAACTTTTTCCTTTCTAGAAACGATTCAGATGGTGAAATAGCTATGGTATTGAGAATACATATAAACACCGCAAAAATCATCCTTTGATTCGATATACCATGGAGATACACCCCGGAAGATAGGCTTTGACCACCTCAAGCTATCACTAAACATGTTCTGTGGTAAAATGTCATAACTTCCTTCAGGAGAACTGTAAATCGAAGTGGGAAAAAATTCTTACTGGAAAGAGAGTATTTGGTTTCTTTGGCGCAAGTTTCAAAACTGGATTTTAATTATTGAGCGTAAAGCATTCTGCGTGTTCATTGTCTGAATAGACCAATTGAATAAAGTCTACCATCCTATAACCTCTTTTGGGAGGATCTAAGGAGCAAAATTGGAGGAGTTTGTGAGAATACATTGAGTAATATTATTCACAGGATCAGAGTAATTCAAGAATTTAAGAATTACAAATTGTAGAAGTCTCGGGAAGCATTATCTTGTTCTATGTAATGATTGGTTGATGGTGGATGGATTTGATGTAAAGTTTTATTATCTCTCATATAATTCTTGGGTGGAAGGAAGGCAAGGATGGAGAGAGTCTAACCTCTCTCTTGATATTGGAAGATTTTATCTTCTCGAGCTTTATCCATCCCTTTACATTTGAAGTTGTAGCTACCTTTGAAGTCATTACTTTGAATGTAATAAATTCATTGGATTTATCATATTGTGCAGTATGGTGTAATATCTAACTCTCTTATACCATTATTCATTGCTCATTGGATATAGTTGAATGGTTTAAGTATAAGTTGAAAAATGTTTTAAATTGTAATTTATAATTCCATTCACTCTCTCAGACAATTGGTATCGAAAGCAGTTGCCTCTAACAATTTAACCTCTGGAAGGAAAATCCTGAGAAAGGATGGATGACCATGAGCACATTTCAATGGGATTCAAAAATTTGATGGAAGAAATTATGCATACCGAGTGATAGAGTGAAAGCTTAACTAACGTATTTGGGAGTAGACATTTGTACTCAATTGTAAATGGCTGGGTGCATCCCAAATAATGCTCCAACCTATCCAAATGAGAAGAATCTATGAGTTGTAATTCAAAATCCTATTATTGAATATCTAGCAAGATTGGCACCAACCATTGCTAGTAAAGTGATGGGATGTAACACCCAAAGAGGTATGGGACAAAACTCAAGAATATCTACATGCGATCCAAAATTTAAGCATGTCAAGATTCAATGACATAGAGAAGAATTTAGCAATTTGAAGATGAATGAAAAGGAAGATATTGCAACCTATCTCTTAGAGTTGATGAAGTTTTTTAATGATAATGAGGATTAGGTGAAGAGATCAGATTGAATCCTATTAAAATAAAAGTGTTGAGATCACTTTGAAGTATGATAAGGTCCACCACAAGAAACTAGGACTTGACCAAAATGACAATGGATGAATTACATGGGACTCTCATATTTATATGAAATGAGAACAAAGAAAGTGACCCGTATTAAACAATGAAGTAGCCTTTAAAGCAATAAATAAGACAAAAGAAAAGGATGATGAACTTGATGAAGAAATAGCAAATTCTCAGAAGAAGGTTCCAAAAAAAGGAAGTGGAAGATACAAGGTGGTGTCTCGCCTCAAATGCTTTAATTGTGGTAGAATAGGACATATTGTTGAAAACTACTATAAAAGAGAAGTTCAACAATAAAAAGAGCTTCTACCTTAAGGATGATGACATCTCCTGGTAGATGAGAGGATGAAGAAGATAATGATGGAGGAGAAGTCCCTCTTCATAACCCAAGAAACCTAGGATGATGATCATAAGAATTCTAAATAAGAAGAAATCATTTGTGAAGAACATCTGCATGAAGAAACTAACCTTTGATCTCCTTTTGTGGGATATTACAAAGACAATGTAGAGAATGAAAAGAAGATGAGAATCTTTGAAAAGTTGAAGCATGTTGAAACCGAAAATAGCAAGCTTAGAACACAAACATAATACTAAAGGTGAATCTGAGTGTTGTGAAGAAGAGAATTACAAGCTTGAAAGACCATTAATAGCTTCAAGGAACAATTATAAGATTATGAGGAAATTGAAAGAAGAATTGGATAACACAAAAGTTGAGAAGTTACCATTGACAACAAAAAAGTTGAATAAGTTCAAAAAAGAAATCAAAAATTAGATGAGATCCTTAGTACCAAAGATCAAACGACAAGACAGACTAGGATACAATGATGCTTGAAGACAACAAAACAAGAGAAGGAAGTTGAAAAATGATGAAACCAACACCCTGCAATGTTGAACAACAAGTATAGAAACTAGAATTCAAGGAATGAGACATCAAGAAGATCCTCTCCCATCGTATGAAAGCAATCATTATGGAAGGAAACTGCTGCAATAGATAGATCGTGAACCCGATGGACCACACCACAAAGAAGATCACTCTACTGTGTATCGTACCCTCTTCTTCTTTGACATTTTTATACTTGTGGAAATTTTGACACAAGGCAATCAATTATAGAATATATGAAAGGAACAACTATGCAAGCTACATGAATGGTGAAAATAGTAGATATGAAAAATGTTCAGAGACCTTTCAACATAATTATAATCCATTTGACCCATTAATGGATCAAAATATTGTATGTTACAAGGAAATAATCTGGTCACAAAGCACTAGATTGCAAATATATGAACGAAGATAACTATGCCAAATGTCCTCAGATACCAACTATAAACATGGAAAAGGAAATAAATCTACACAATGAAAATTGTCGAATAGCATTATTCGGCTAAAAGAATGCAAAGAAGAAGAGATGAATGGTTCAAGGGGACAAGCAGTAATCATCTCATACGACCGAGATCAAAGCAAAATCTTGTCACTTAAAGAGTGGCAGGAAATGTAAGTTAGATTTGAGATGAACTCATCTACCAAAATACTTGGAAAATGAATTGTAAAAGCTTGGAAGTGAAATGTAAAAGCAAGAAAAGTCACATTGGTTTATATCAGACATAATCTCCTCAGCACAGCAAAATTGGGATCATGATACACTCTTACGTTTGATACTCGAAAATGTAAAATCAAAGAAAATAACTCTCAGAAGATCATTGCAACCCAAATAAGAAGACCAAAACAACATA
The DNA here is from genome assembly GCA_010110895.2 of Picea sitchensis. Taxonomy (NCBI): domain Eukaryota; kingdom Viridiplantae; phylum Streptophyta; class Pinopsida; order Pinales; family Pinaceae; genus Picea; species Picea sitchensis. Next base: position 378,340 of record SNQJ01S0008326.1, on the reverse strand, counting down.
TACATCCTAGACATGAAGAAGAGAGAGAAGACAAAGCCACACAAATGATTCCAAGGAAGAAAAAAGTGCCAAAGACCAAAATAAGGATGAAGTATTACTGAGCGCCACATGTTTAGGGGGAGAAAACCCAAAGAAGAAGGTCACCCTATCCCATTGAACTCAGGGGGAGAAAACCCACCATTTTCATTAATGTCAAAGGGGGACAGATAGAAACACTTATAAAGAGTATAAGCATGAACGTTATAATGACTAAGTGTTTCCATCAAAGACAAAGGGGGGATATTGTTGAAGATTATTGTTGTCATTGATGTCAACCCTAGTCATGGGTTTTGACCCAGAAGATTGATGAAGGTATTTGACATGAAGGAGGTCGCACATGCAAACAACACTAATGATGGATAGTATACATCATGTTGTTTCTGGTAGTATGCGGCACATCACGTGGATCCTCGTTGGGGAGAAATGAATTTTGAAGATGACAAAGTGAATTGAAGAAGGAAGCACATGTAGGTCTCCAAGATAATTAGAAGAGAAAAGAATTACAAAATAAGAAAGGTCGTCATCTTAATGTTGGGTAAAGGAAGACATAAATGGTATAAATAAACATCATTATACATTCATTTGATACAAGTCAATTTCAGGAGTGGAAATAAGAAGAAAATAAGGTCGGATTTCAAATTAGGATGAAGTATTTTGGTGATGATCCCAATTATTTTAGGTCATCTTACCCATTTCTTTTGCTATAAAAAAATTTCTAGAATGATCCAGATGAATCTTTATGGCATTTAGAAGACATATCAAGGTAATCTCCGGTAAAAATTTCAGCCTTGATTCACTATAATTATAGAGATTAATCATGGAGGATAGCGTTTGTGATTAGTCCCAAAGCTAGTCAATAAACATGTTCCAGAAACACAATCATAAATTCTTTTCATAGATAATTCAAATGAAGTGGTAAAATTTTCATTGGAAAGAGTATGCAATCTAGTTTCTTTGTGTGTGTGATTTTCATAATTGGATCGCTAATTATTGAGCATGGGCATTATGCGTGTAAGTTCACTCTCCGAACAGACCAGAATTGAATAAAGTCCACCATTCTTCTATAACCTTTGGGAGGGATTCAAGGAGTGAAAATTGAGGAGTTTCAGAGAATACATTAAGCAATATTATCTACAAGATCATCAGAGCACCCAAGAATTGAAAAATCGCGTAAAACTGGCTGTGTCCTAGAAGCTAATATCGTGTTCTATATGATGATTAGTTGATGGTGATGATTTAACGTAAAGTTTTATTATCTCACATATCTTGGGTGAAGAAGGAAAGGATGGAGAGTTCAAATCTCCTTGACATTGGAGGATTGTATCTTCCCTCTTGGAGGCCTATCCTCCTTTACATGGTTTGGAAGTTAGCTATCTTTGGAAGTCATTATTTCCCTGAACAATAACTATTGATTTTCTCATATATTGTGCATGGTGTGTATTGTGGTGTATTGGTGTAACTCTTATAATATTTTTCATTTATCATTGATATAGTTGAATGGTTTAAGTATGTTGAAAAAGGTTTTAAATTGTACTTGATACCATCTACCCCCTCTCAAAGATCAACAAATTTTCTTCTTAGCCAATTCAAAATTCATTTTTGTAATGCTCCAATGTAGTTATTTGTTCTCTCTTTCCTCTTACACTTCTGCTTGGGGACATTATTTACAACCTGTGATTCATTGTCTTCTAGCCTCTTTTATTCTGGAGAGAGTTCCCACCAACCGCCATTTTTCTTCTATCCACTTTCATACTTTTACCCATAGCCCGGCGTCCCTCCCTCCTTGCCAACAAATCTATGTCTCAAAATAATCCTGGACCCAGCTAATACTGCCAAAGATATGTCAGTGACAATGGTGAGAGACCTCTTTGATTTGAGCAAAGCAGTGCCCAACTCTAAAGTAGGTTGAAATACTATTCTTTCATTTGTCTAATGGGGCCAGACAAATTCTGCTGTAGTGCTAACATTCTAGCTACCGCTTCCTGTGACCTAAATTTGGAAAAATCTCTCCTGAAAACGCATCAAAGTTTCAGCTTTGATCCCCGAGGGTGACACAAGGGATGCCACCCAATTGCTACAGATTTTTTTCCCTAGCGACTCCATTGCCAAAAGACCATTTGCACCAAACAATGTGAGTTAGAATCTCTGGCTCCCAAGAGAATTCACCATAAGCAACCCGTAATTCCTGGGTTTAATCCATAGGTTCTGATCCCCGGTAATATGGTACATAAAATAAAGAAAACCACAACCTATTGTTGTGTTCTAGACCGTGTCTTTCTCTACCCAAGGACAGAGTGCTGGCATTGAAGACCCTTTTATTCTAACGTGAAATTTGAGAAAACCCTCTATCTTAACTATTAAATCAATCTCATGGTTTGTGACCATATTTGACAAAAAACAATTCCAATATTTGGTTTTAGCCGTGTCTGCTAGGCCTATAGTGGTCCCTGCGCAGGACCAACAACCACTTCCTCAATTCCTCACACAAGAGCTTTCATGGTAGAGAAGCTATATTTTCTCCTCTTGTACTTCCTACTCAACTACATGATTTACCTCAAGATTTCATAACCTAGGGATCAAACTATATGATGTTGAAGGTAACATATCAGTCCAGAAGCATCTAGATTGGTTTAATGATTTCATAGACTTAGAGGAGGTGGACTTTGAAGATGTAAAAATGAGACTGCTTACACAAAGTCTGGTAGGAGAAGTGGAGTGGAAGTGGTTCAGATCCCTTCCAGTATCTAGTATCATAGATTTTGAGGCCTTTGAAACTAGTTTCCTTGCAAATAAGGTGACAAGAAAATCTCCTTCAATTGTTGACACAATATAACAACATGAAGAGATCACTTGATGAAACAGTGTAGGATTTTTCAGCCAGATTCATAAAAATCTATAATTTTATTCCCAAGAGGTAAAAACTCACCCAAAGTTTTTTCGCCCAACTCAAATATGTTGATTCTTTGAAAGTGATTTTTATTTGTTATTAATACAATGAAGGTATATTAAGCATTATATGATATGATGATTGATGCCATAGAAGTCGAATTCAATCTAATGGCCTCAGGAAAGATAAAAACTAACTCCTCCTGGTAAGGACATGAACAAGGTTCAAGATATGGCACAACCTTCAACTTCACAAACATTAGAAAAAAGATTTGAAGCAATGATGAGAACCATGGAAAGAATGATGGAAAGAATGGCCCTAGATAATAGTCCTAACCCCGTATAGAACATGTCAGATGTTCCACCTGTAAAATCAGGAGACCAAGAATCCTGGCCAAATTATTAGACAAAGATAAGCAAACAAGGTCTCCTTTTCAAAATAATTATGTAAATGAGAATTATGATGGATATTTTGAAGACAACATGAATTGTTGTGATGATAAAGAAACATGGGTGTTTTTGACCAAAGAAGAACACGACTACTTTATGGATGCAAGTGAGATATTTTTGCAATATGAGGAGGAAAGGTTATCAATAGAAAGGAAGATTACCAAGAAGGATTTCAGGATGCCATCATAACCTTAGGCAATACAACTAGGAAACTCCTGAGAGTTCCTAAAATCCTACAAAAGGGAAATCCCTCAAAAGGAAACCCCACCAAAGAATCTTAGAGTAACATACCCTCTTCAAGTCAGCCCAAAAAGGATTATGTTGTAAAGGATCCTCCGCAGATTCTGTTGCAAGGGCACTGCGGGACAAAGGAAAGCAGAAGAAGAACCCCAAAAATAAAGTATTGAGGCGCAGGAAAGAGGACTACTACCAAAGAGTTAGAGAAAACCTCATCCTCCTTAATTTTGAAAGTGAGATGGTAAAGGTCAAAATTTGAAAATTAATAATGAATTTATCAAGAATAGAGAATATAGAAATTAGATCATCAAGATGCTTAAGACGGAAATGTGTTTCCGATACCTCAATGATACAAGATGATCACACAGCCATTTTATTTGGACCAAGAGTAGAAGAGAATGGTGATAATGAAGAAGTTTTTCCTTTCTATGTTAGCCTGAAATCCATGATATGAATCTACACAATGCCATGCTGGATTTAGGAGAATCTCACAACCTAATTCCCAAGGTGGTCATGGACCAACTAGGCCTGGATGTCATGAGACCTTACAAAGATCAGTTCTCTTTTGATTCCAGGAAAGTGAAGTGCCTAGGTCTTATTAAATATCTGGTGGTCTCTTTGGCACAAATCCTAGCAAAGAACATGGTTATGGATGTAGTGGTTATTGACCTCCCTCCCAAGTTTGGAATGTTGTTGTCAAGGTCTTGGGCTGCAAAATTAAAGGGAACCCTCCAGATGGACATGTCATATGCCACCGTCCCTTTTTTTGGTCAGGATAGAAGGTTGTTTAGATAAAATTTTCTCAAATACATGGTGAACAACAAGTCACAGCCAAGTAATCACCCCATATACTCTGTGGAAACTGAGTTGGGATCTTCCATTTTCTTCACTGACTTGTGTTTCGAAGAGAAAGAACCAGAAATTGGCATGACTGACAAAGAGAGATCTGATCAGCAGATTGAGGAGTATTCAAAGCAACAAGATGAAGCAGAATATTAGACATGGAAGATGAATTTCGATGGAGCTTCCTGCAGAGAGGGAGAAGGGGTTGGCATATCGATCAATCACCCCAAAGGAAATTCAAAATTATGTTCTTATAAACTTTTTTTTGAATGCACAAATAACATGGCCGAATATGAAGCATTAATATTGGGGTTGAAGGTTTTGAAATAATTGGGTGCCAAAAGAATTGTTGTACATGGAGACTCTGAACTAATTATTATTCAAATCAAAGGCATATACCAAGCAAAACTTCCTAGACTGAGGGCTTATAGGAACCTGGTACTAGACCTCCTTGAGAGATTCCCAGAATATAATCTTTTAGCAATTCCAAGAGAACATAATCAAGTTTTTGATGCCTTGGCTACTTCGGCAGTGGTTTTCAAAGTCCCAATTTTCCCTAACATAAAATATAAGGTTGAAGTCAAGTACAGGCCAATGGTACTAGACAATATGAAACACTGGCAAGTTTTTGAAGATGACAAACAGATAGAAATCTTCCTCAAGATGGAGAATGAGTTCGAGAATTTGAACATTGATGATGAATATTGTGATGATGAGGTGGATGAATCTACTTTCACAAAGGAGGGGTATTTTGACAATCAGATTGCAGGAAGAGATATCATTCAGCTAAAGAGAAACATTATTCCCAAGGGTCTGGTCCCATTGGAGAAACTCTTTGATAACAATGATGTGGTCAGAAGTCCAAATATTACAGTAAATGAAGGGGATGTGGAAGATTGCAATATTCGGACTCCAGAATATCCAAAGATCATTAAGATGTCCAGAACACTCATCCCTGAAGTCAAGGAGAAATATATCAAATTAATGAAAGATTTCCCTGATGTTTTTGCATGGAGATATGATTATTTGAAAGTTTATGACACTAGTATAATTCAGCATGTTATTCCAATCAAAGAAGATCATAAACCTTTCAAACACAAATTAAGAAGGATAAATCCTTTATTGTTGCCTTTGATAGAGAAAAAATTAAAGAAACTATCTGAAGCAAAAATCATAGTGTCCCTCAGATTTTCTAAATGGGTGGAAAATCTGGCGCTAGTCAGAAAAAAGAGTGGAGAAATCAAGTTGTGTGTGGATTTTAGAAATCTGAACAAAGTGTCTCTAAAGGACAACTATCCATTGCCTAAAATGGATCATATTTTACAAAAGATGGTGGGTTCTCAGAAAATGTCGATGCTAGATGGATTCTCCAGATACAATCAGAATATGGTGCACCCTGATGATCAGGAAAAGAGGATGTTTACCACGCCATGGGGAACATTCATGTATGCCAAGATGCATTTTGGGATTATGAATGCAAGGTTGACATCTCAAAGAGATATGGACATAGCTTTCATTGATGAAAAGGACAAATTCATTGTTATCTACAGTGAGTATTTTGCCTCAGATGAGGAACACCTCAATCATATTAGGAGAGTGTTTCAAAAATGTAGAAAGTTCGAAATCTTGTTGAATCCTAAGAAGTCAAATTTAGCCATGGAAGAAGGAAATTTGTTGGGTCACATCATTTCAAAAGAATGGATAAAGGTAGACCCCAACAGAGTTGAGGGGATCTTAAAAATTGGCATACCCAGAAGTAAAAAGGAAGTACAATCTTTCGTGGGAAAAGTGAACTTTCTAAGAAGGTTTATCCCAAATTTGGCCTAAATCATAAAGCATATCACCAACATGCTCAAGAAAGGGAATGAAATAAAATGGACCCTTGATTCCAGAAAATCCTTTGAAGACATTAAAGTGGCATTAACCAAGGCTCCAATACTGACCAACCCAAACTTTGAAAAATACTTCATGTTATTCTCTTTTGCCTCAGAGCACACAATTGTTGGTGTTTTGTTGCAGAAAGATGAGTAGAATTATGAGAAGCCCATAGCATATTATAGAAATATGTTGAGGGATGCCCCTTTGAAATATGATATCATGGAGAAGAAAGCATATGCACTAATTAAGGCCTTAAAATAATTTAGAGTTTACATTTTGCATTATCATACAACTGCTTATGTACCCAGTAGCTCTGTGAAAGACATCTTGACCCAACTTGATCTTGAAGGAAAGAGGGGTAAATGGATAGAAGTGTTGTTAGAATATGACCTTGAGATCAAACCTACCAAGTTGATCAAGGGAAAGGGCTCACCAAGTTGATGGCACAGACCAATTGTGAACTCCTAGGAATAAAATTAATTGCAGACCAAACAGAAGATGTAGAAGAAGAGAGAACTCTTCAAATATCCCATAAAGTTATTGATTCCACCTGGTACACGGATATCATCTTTGTGTTGAAAAATTTGCAGGCCCCTCCTGAATTTAGTAAAACAAAGGCTAGATTATTGAAACTAAAGGCAACAAATTTTTGTATAGTAAGTGATTCTCTATATTGGAAAGATCGAGGGGGAATTTTATTGAGTTTTTTGATAGAAGAAGAAGCAGAAAGGACCATCAGAGAATTCCATAAAGGTGACTGTGGAAGAAAATTGTGCATAAGATTTTGAGAGTTGGGTTCTATTGGCCTAACATTTTTCCCGATGTCTATAAAGAGGTTTCAAGATGCCATGAATGTCATATTTTTGATGGAAAGGGAAAATTGCAGCCTATGCCCTTGAAACCCATTTATGTGGAAGCTCCTTTCAGACAGTGGGGCCTTGAATTTATAGGGGAAATACATCCACAGTCCCCAGGCCAACACAAATGGATTCTGACAGCAACATATTATTTCACCAAGTGGATTGAGGCAGTTCCCACCAAACATGCTACAGATGATGTTATCATCCAATTTTTAGAAGGAAATATTTTGTCCAGGTTCGAATGCCCAATCAAGATCATAACAAACAATGCAACAACTTTCAAGTCTAAGAGATTAGAAAAAATTTGCATTGATTACAATATCACCCTCATCCATTCTACATCATACTACCCTGAAGGAAATGGGTTGGTTGAGTCTTCAAATAAAATCTTAGTTAGAATCATCAAGAAACTACTTCAAGAAAATAAAAAGGCCTAGCACAAAAAGCTCATCCATGCACTGTGGGGTGACATAATCACCCCAAAGATATCTATAGCCACTTCCCCTTTCCATATTGTTTATGGTATAGAGGAAATATTTCCTACTGCATTGGGGTTGTTGATGATGAGGTTGTTACAGAAACAAGATGCAAAAACAGATGCCACCCGGAGAAGAGAGGATGAAATAATCAGTGTACAACAAATCAGGGAAATGGTTTTCAGTAATGCATAGATCTTCCAAGAAAAGATCAAAGAAGCCTTTGACAGATGTACCAAGGTGGATGGATTCAAGTTGGGGATCTGGTATTAAAATGGGATGCCAGAAACGAAGATAAGGGGAAGCACAGGAAGTTTGATCATCTATGGTTGGAACCGTTCAAGATTGCAACATACCATGGAAGTAATGCCTACATACTACAGGAGAGTAATGGAGAACTCATTGGAGGAGGGCCTGTGAATGGCAGGTTCCTCAAACATTATATCATTTAAACAATCATCACCTCTCCCATTCATTCTACATAATCATTATTTTTTTCTTTTCGCATAGAGAGATTGGAATAAAACCAGCATAGTTTAAGCCCGAGGTGAAGGCCCTGAGCTATGCTGGGTCGATTTTGAGTTTTGAATAAAGGTTGGTAGATTCAGACTGCAAGAATAAATCACAGCCCAATGATTGGCACCTGGTCTACCATTCTTTTCTACCTCATAGGGAGGATAACATCCCCAGTTGGAGCTTATGTTATCACCATAACAATTTTTAGAATGGAATCTAAGTCTCGAAGTTTAGCGAGGAGATAAATTGGTGTGAGGACGTGAAAAATAGGAGGATAGGGTCACATTTAGAAAATAAAGGGCTGAATATAGTGGAGTTGTGGGAGTTGATGGGACCCAGCAGGCCACATATCTCAAGCATCCCAGATCGACGGTCAGAAGACGTATCGGGCGAGAAAGTAGCACGAAGGTTAATCATCCAAGGGAGGGCTGATGGAAATACCATAATTTTAGCGCGCATACACGTGGTGCCACCAGGGGAATATCAGGGCCAAAAGAGGTCTCCCCAAAACCACTTTGTCTCACCCCCGATATCAAAAAGTGTATATAAAAGGAGGGCTCTGGTCATTATTTTATGATATTTTAAATCATTTGAATGTTTGAAAATTGGCACAAATGCTCCATTCGAAATCAAGATCAATAGTGAACCAGACCCGTGCATTCCCCACTCATTCAGAGGGACAATTTGTTAGATAATGTCAGGAAATGAATACCTTTCCTTGAAGCGGTCCAAGCCTCCATAACCCCTTACGCTGTAGAAGTCACATGTCCTTTTGCCACAATTCATAAGATAGTGTGCAGAACATTACTCTCAGGAAGAAAAGGTCATTTTGAATAAGTTAGGGTCAGAGGTCCTATGTGGAGTAGATAGCCCATCAATTCGACACACCCTTGGTACACCAGAGTCTTCCCCCACATCGTCTGAGCCCTTTGAGGAAGATAAACTAATCACAGTCTACAGAGAATGTCCCCCCAAGGTCAAAGCCCTATTTTTACAAACCATCATTAAACTTGAACATCATTCTGAAAGTTTGTCATTACCTATGAGTGTAAGCATCATGGTTATTGAAGTTCAGTGGGCATGTTCTATACTTAGTCAAGTTTTAGGGTTAGATAACGACAAGTTTGTAGTAGAAGTCATGTTGGGTTTTCTGTTGACCTTTTTTAAGTTAGAGTCTAGTCAGTCAGTCTGTTTTAGTTTTGAAGGGTTCATCATTGATAATGTGCACAAACAACTAGTGAATTTCCAATCTCTGAGACACTTCAGGTATTACACGCACTTGCTAAGAATGTTCCTGGAGACAAATAAGATAGAGTTCCCCGAAGTTGTGTTCATCTCGAGTGAATGCAAGAGATGAAAATGAAGGATGAAAATATGGCCCAAGTCCAAAAGGAAAATCAAGATTTGCAAGAAAGGATAAACAAGCTAAAGATGAGGTTGAAAGGTAAAGCTCTTTTGTAAGGAGATACAAATGTAATCTGGGATGTTATTGCCACTGAAGCTGCTAAGTTCAGGGTATACTTGAATTTTATAAATGAAAAAGACAACATGGTTGCCACTGCCCGAAACATGTGTACTGTGGTAAACGAGACACTCATGAAGAAGCCCTCAGAATGGGCCCAGAACGCTATAACATTTCTAAATGTTGTTCCAACCATTGAACTTCAGACCATTGAGGTCAAGGACAAAACTACACTGATCATTTGGGCCAGGAGGATCATTGCTAAGAAAAACTTACTCAAGCCATTTCAAACCAAATTTGTATAGATGGAACAAAGTATACAGGAATTCAAGGACATGTTTGAAAAATTGTTCATCAAAGGCCTCCCACCATTTTGGGATGGAAAAGGGAAATTATACGATGAAGAGGAATACAATTCTCTCCTCACGTAGTGTAGGATGGATCATTCCAAATTTGAAGGCTTGGAAGAGAGCTTGAAGGGACCAAGTTTGGTGGAACATTTGGCCTCAAAATTTGAAATTCTAAATGAGTTTAAGACAGTAAAGGTCAAGCTGCCAACTATGACTTATGCTACTTGCATCAACTTGGAGATCTTGATAAAAGAAATGGTGGATTACGAGATTCCTTCTGATTCATAGTGGAAGGAAATCGTGCGTCTAGGCAGGACAAAATGCAATATTCTAGGGACCAACAAATATCCTTCATGTGTCACCAAATTGGCGAGTTCGACATAATATCGGGGCAAGACAGGTGGAAATGACGAAAAACATGCAGTTGGAAAAATTAGTCCTTAGTTTATGAAACATTTTTGTTTAATCATTCTAAATCGGTTCACATACCGAGACTCTTAGTTGAAATTATTATAGTCAGTTTTAGAAGTTGAAACATTTCAGTTTCAATCGTTGTAAGAGAATTGTATAAGTACTAGAAATTCTAAATGAATTAATGTTGGCAGAAGTGCAAGGGAACCTTTTTTTTGTTTATGAACTCAATTTTAATTTTATGAAGCTGAATTGAATATACATGAAGAAGATTTTGAAGTCTCTATGAAAAGATTATATTGGTGGTGATATGACTTTTTTCTTCCTTCATTGTATGCATTTCCTGTGTTCTTTATTTCCATTTACATTTTTTGTCTGTTTAAATTGGAGAGTTAAAAGCCCAGAATTCATCTTGTGATGCTCTTAGCTTAAGCAATTTAAACTGTGTGTAATTTCTTCCTAGCCAATTCAGAATTCACTTTCGTAATGCTCTGATGCAGTTATTTGTTCTCTCTTTCCTCTTACACTCTGCTTAAATATTATTTACAACTCAGATTCATTGCCTCATTTAGCCTTTATCCTCTGGAGAGTTCTACCATCCAGTCATTGTTTTCATTCACTTTCAGAATTTCGACTCCATAGCCCGAAGTGTCCTTCCCCTTCCTTACCGACAAATTTATAAAAAAACCCAAAACAATATGAATCTAGCCATTGATAGCCAAAGATATATCAATTGACATGAGAGATCCCTCTATGAGTTGAGCAGGCTAGTTCCCATCTCTAAAGAAGGTTGAAACAATTACCTATGTTGTTTTTCTATCAACCGGACAAATTTACAGAGTCCTAACACCATCAACTTTTCTGACGCAAGTCGGAGGAGTCCCCATCAACTCCTTTGATGTCCATTGGAGGAGTTACCATCAATGTTTTTGATGCAAGTAGGAGGAGTTGACATCAAATCCTCTAATGGAAAATTAGAGGAGTTAGTATTAAATCCTCTGATGGCAAGTCGAAGGAGTTAGTATGAACTCCTTCAATACATAAACAATTGGCTTTCGTAAAATGATCATAAAGTTTGACTCAGGTGTCCATTTTGTGCGTTCTTTATACTGTTGGAAAGGTATTTCCAAGATATACAACTTTATAGTTAAAGGTTGTGATAAATTCCTATCTTATTTCCCTCATTTTTCAACATTAATATCTGGTACATTGTTAGCAGCCCTGGAAAACGCAATGCATCAATCATGAGCATACGAACCATGGATTGAAACCAATGAAGCTTACTTGATATTTAAATTATTTAATTCTTCAGTTAAATGCATTCTAATGATTAGTATTGATGGTTTATTTGAAGTTACTCTCACCTATTGTATGTTAAACAGTTTCAGGTACTGAGGGAGAGAGGGTTGCATTCAACATTCTTGCAATGAAATCTACAGTTAAAGACAACGAAAGAGAAATAGAAAAATATGTAGTAGTGATGGGTGAACAACAAAGAAAATCTCAGGAAAATGGATGAATAAGAGATCTAGAAACTCCATGATGATCAACTCATGTCAAACTCGGATGAGGAAGACGCTCCCATGCCCAAGGCGAGTGTTCATGATGTGCAAGGCACATAGGGACAAAATCCATGACGGCCCGTCAGTGCTAGGAGACAAATTCGAAATGTAACTCTTGTCCTTGTTAAATCGTCATAACAAAGAGGACATGGACAAATGTTGGAAGATGAAAGGTCACGAAAGGAGACAAAAGGCCAAAGGTCTTGTTGAACCTCAAATAAATACCAGAATGGAACCCAAAGAAAGGGATTTTGGCTCTTCAAACATTGTATACTTCTGAACTACTTTGAGAATACAATGTCAACTAAAATTGAAGAGTTGTCCTTAGAGTTTTCGTGTACTATTGTTGAAACTGTTAATACAGAGAAGCCCGCAGGGCCAACTTTTGACAGAGAGAAGGATCCACATGTGTGGTGGTTTTACTGCGAACTATTTCAAGTAGAATGTTTGTTGTTCACATGGGTTGTAAGAGCATGTTTGTTTATGGACTATTCTCATGCAATATATGTTTTATTGCAGTTTTGTTACTCTTTATTATAGTACATGTCCTCAGTGAATGAGATGTTAATGTATGTGATATAGTGACTTAGACTATTGTTGTTATATATTCATGTGCATGTGTTATCTAACTTTATTTCTTCATTTCAACTATTTGGGTGAAGCTATTGGTAGAGTTAGATCCATGTCATAGCTCATTCACCTACATTAATTCTCTCCTATATAGGATAGGTTAAATTAGAAGTAGTTTATATTTTCAATTATATAGTCTTCATCTACATATTGCATTTGCATAACTATCCATCATTCACCCTCATTGGTGGATCGAGCTGCAACCGGTAAAATCAAACCAACAATGGTTGTTGGGCCAAAATCTGGATGGGTTCCCTATTCCAAACTATGAGAGGTCTAATTCAGACTTCTTACCAGGGAGAACCCCTTACTGTTGTAGCACAAATTTAGACCTGTCAATAGAATTGGCATTAGAAGGAGGGACAGATGACAAGTCTTCCCACGTGGAATCATTTCATTTAACTCTTAACCATCCCATGGCTCCTCTCCGTACCTCTATATGAGATGACCCTTTAAGTCTTCTGAGATCGACTGGGGGAATTCCAGTTAAGACAAACAATCTCTTGTCAAACCAAATATTTTATGGTNTCATCTACATATTGCATTTGCATAACTATCCATCATTCACCCTCATTGGTGGATCGAGCTGCAACCGGTAAAATCAAACCAACAATGGTTGTTGGGCCAAAATCTGGATGGGTTCCCTATTCCAAACTATGAGAGGTCTAATTGGGACTTCTTACCAGGGAGAACCCCTTACTGTTGTAGCACAAATTTAGACCTGTCAATAGAATTGGCATTAGAAGGAGGGACAGATGACAAGTCTTCCCACCTGGAATCATTTCATTTAACTCTTAACCATCCCATGGCTCCTCTCCGTACCTCTATATGAGATGACCCTTTAAGTCTTCTGAGATCGACTGGGGGAATTCCAGTTAAGACAAACAATCTCTTGTCAAACCAAATATTTTATGGTGAAGGGAATGTCTCTGCATTTAGGCATCTCAAAATATTTGATATTGCTTGATGAAATCTGAAGATTGTACAAGACAATGAAACATGTCGATTGTTCATCCCCACATTCGAAGGGATAATTATAGCCTGGTGTAGGACATTGCTAGAAAAATAAATCCATAGCTGGAAACAATTCATGGAAATGTTTATCGTTGTTCATGAAAATTTTGTGTATGATGAACTCGTTGATGAATTGGAAAAAATCCATAGGCTAAGGAATGAATATGAGAATGATTTCTTTCGAAGAGTCATGCAGATTTACTGTAGATTTCTTGAAAGTGATGAACCCTCAGGCCAAGAAATATTTTATTGGTTTTCATATCTCATCTCTATTTCTGAAGAATGTGATCTGAACGATCAAGCCATCTCATATTCACAAAATTAATATCCTACCACAAACGATATAGGGGAAATAATCTCCAACCACTAGTTCGACATAGTTGTAGGGGAATATTTATCATTAATCCTAGACCTCGTAGCCCCGAAGTGTGAACCATGTAACGATTCCCCTTCCAAAAATCATGATCATATTTTGGTCTGTGATGAATCTCTTATCGAGGAAATCCCATCATCTTTAGAATTTGAAGATCTTCATGCATTGTATGAAAATATGTTCCATGATTATCATCCACATGAGAAACCATATATTTATCATGCAATACAATATGCACATTTCTCTCTTGGTAATGAAATGTTGAATGATATACCAGATCAGGGAGAGTTCCCAACCTTGATCGATTAAGTACTCATCCTTAACAATACTTCATCCAGAATGTGTTACTTTGAAATTCCTTTGTATTTTAAATTTTCAGAACCCGCTGAATCAAAACGTCACCTCAATAATCATGTTTTATGTGACTATTCTTTGGTTCTAGAATTGAATATAATAATCAACCTATCACTCATTTATCCTATACAATATGAGGTTTATGACCTTGATGAACATATGCTAATCATTGAAAATCTAAAGTATGCAGGGCACCATGAGTTTGTTGATCCTTATGAACAAATCACAACAAACATTCAACTCATCACCACACAAAGAATAGGAAAAATTGAACTGATCCAAGAATATATGTCATCTCAATCTGCTCTAGAATTACATGTTACTCTCCGAGAGAAGATACATCAATTACCTATGAATTCTATCCCAATACTCCAACACTCCTTGCATGATTTCGTTGATGTCATATGAGAGGATTTGGAGTTATATTTCACTCAGTGTTTCCCTCCAACAATCAACTATCAAATCTTCCCTCAACATATAGAGTATGTGAAATGTGGACACAGGGATATTTGTACAGATAATGAGGAAATTTAGTTTCAACCAATGATTATGTCAAGTTCTCATTGTCTCACCTCAATTTCTGGAATGAATGTTGTTACCCACTCTGAGACTCCTTCAAAGATTACATTGCACATAAATTTCATTTGTGAGCCTCGTTGGGTACATCACTCACTTTGTAACTCCATGCAACAATCATATAATGATCCTTGCAAATTTTATGAAGGAATCGAATCTTGGTTGGAGGGATCGTACATGTCCACATGCATCATGAACCATAATGTTGCAAAGTTCAATTTGTTGGGTGGACATTTGTGTGAGTTAATTCTTCCTATCCATCATCTATCACTACTCCATTCTCTGCAATTGACCTTCAATGAACATGTGACCATAGGTTTGGAGTTGCTTGATTGTCTTCACTGGCACTATGATTGCACCCAACTTCCTTTAAGCCAATGTAGGTTAGGCTAGGAATAGGATTAGAATAGTCTTCTTACTTCCTTTCTTCTTTCATAGCTTAGATATTTGTTTTTATTTTCATCTGAATAACATGGGTTTAGATTTATTATGTTTGCTTCAATAAAAACCACCAATTGTCATTAGCTTAATTTGCAATTCACGGTGATCGCTTTGGTTTAATTTCCTTTTCATAAAAGTTTTCTTCTTTCAGTGCAATGATTTTCATTTTGTTTCACTAAAAGGTTGGTTCTACCTTGGTTCTCGTCCATCCACATGTGGAAACCCTGTGCAAAATTCTATTGGAAGATTCATGTTTTTCTTCAATAACACCTAATCTAATCTACACAGTTGAATAGTTTATTACCCTAAGATGCTAAAAGAAGAACATATGTTGAAGAATACTTTACAACTGAGGGAAATGCAGTTAAGGTCCTTGAAAAGGGAAAAATACCAATTGTCCATGTGTCATAGGTTTTAAGGCGTATTTTGAAGTTTGAAGTGCCTTGACCATTCAATATACTATATACATTCTTTATCTTTATTTTCATCCAGGAAAGGCACCATGATTAAAAATTCATAGAAACTAAAACTGGTAAGACTGACGGTTTGATTTTAACACCTGCACAGGTATGGTACCCTATGTTTTCAGAAAGAATTATCTCTGATTTGGTGTCCCATACCAGCATGAATAAAAACTTTAGGCATGGTTTTGAATTCTACAGAGATGTTCTCAGGAAGGAATTATCTTATCTGACATTGCGCTAAGTTGAATAATGATGTTCAAAATTGGCTAATAAAACAATTCAGATCGTTGATCACTGGTTTATATTGATGATATATGTTTATTTCTTGCTTGAAGACTCTTGTGGAGGTTTTTTTCTTTCTTGAAGAAAATCTATGACTTGAAGAAGACGAGAAAAAAGACCATAGGAAATGACACCTAGGAATCTAATTCATGGATCTATTTTCGAATTCTATCACTGATCTTTCCCAACATGATTCTCTTAAGTGCATTTATTTCTGGAAATTTTTAAGTTGAAATCAATCTTATACCTTGAATTGTTTGTCCATGCAGGTAAAAACGTGTAGTTGGCATCACATGTTTGATTTGAACTAATGAAGATATGAGCATGTTTGTAGAGGGATAATCTCTTGAGTTGGGGAACGTAGAAAGTCATAGCCATAACAAAGCATGTCATGGATGACTAATAGAATTGCATAAAAGTCCCTATCTGAAGCACAATATTGCAAAAGTGAAGGCTGCAAAATCAATATGAAGGGTGTAATTATCAACCAGCGTTAGCACTAAAACCGATCTGAACGAAGTATTACACATATTAGCTTTCACATGGATTGATCGTTTCAAGAAGCTGGAAACTTCTAGCTAGTCAGAATGTGTGAATATCCTCTAAGTTGTTGGAAACACTCAATCTATATTTTCTTTATCAGCCAATTGCATTTACTAATTACATATTTTTTATCGTCATGCATCTAAAAGGATTTATTTTCGGTTGCATCAAGAAATTGGACCAAATTCATCTCTAACCCTAAATATGTCATCTCTCCTAATTCAACACTTTTCTTCCCATTATTTCATCATCATATTTTCCCTTCAAAGCAGTTTGTTTCTTCAATTATGTTGTATCAATACCTATGATTATATTTCATGAAATACATACCTCTCACCTCTATTTGTCTTTTCATAGGAAACACCTTTGCATTGGAATCATGTACAAATATGCTTGCATCTCTTTCCTAGCTCATGAGCGGAATTAGGGGTCTCTGTTTGAAAATGAATCAAAAATATTTGGGATGTTGTGACAATACTTGATCCAGGTGGATATTGGTGGCCACCCACCTACTCCAACTGGTTCACATATAGATGTCATCTTGGCAGTTTCAGTTTTCATCTTGGCAATTTTTTTCTAGCTTTTCGGGTCCTAAACTTCCGGGGTCGTTTTGAGGCCCTAAACAACATTTTTTTGGGACTGCCACAATCAAACTATAATTGGAGTTAGTGTGTGATGGATCGATTTGTAGTCCTCTAATATACCTTTCCAACGGTCTATCGTGCGCCTAAAACAAAGATCGTATGCAAAAGTTACGACCCCAAAAAGTTGATGTACCAACTTACCCCAACTGGGCCAACATGACTTTTGGCGCTTCATCTCCTATGGTTAGGTTTTTGGATGTCTATGGTTTTGGAATTAATGTTTGATGTAAAAATTATTTTGAAGCCTCTTTTTACTCATCTTCTTGTGAATGAGCACAACCATCACATCTCTTCTCAGAGATAAGTAGCTGCCATTCTAGCAAGCTTGTTTCAGTTTGCATTTTACAGTTTCAACATATTTCTTTATTTAATAGAAGCCACGTTTTACTATATCTCTATTATTGTTCATTGTATCTCTGGGTTAATAATATAGATCAATATTCATTTCATTA
The DNA here is from genome assembly GCA_010110895.2 of Picea sitchensis. Classification (NCBI taxonomy): domain Eukaryota; kingdom Viridiplantae; phylum Streptophyta; class Pinopsida; order Pinales; family Pinaceae; genus Picea; species Picea sitchensis. The sequence goes on along the minus strand of SNQJ01S0008326.1, from coordinate 360,597 downwards.
TGCTCATAAAATTTGGATCAGTGGCATCAGAGCGGTCTGCTCCTTGTTGTTCTTAGGGCATGTACCTAACAAGGTCAGGGTACAAAGAGTTGAGTCTCGAGCTTGTTTCTATTGAGGAAAAGCGATCTCGCATGCCCAAGTGAACTTCCATGGTGGGAGAAAATAAATACAACAGGACAATATATCCTTTCAAATTGTTGCTCGAGGAATCTCTCGCGCAACAGAGAAATGAGATGATGGATAGTTTTGCACAAATCCTTCGATGACTACCAACAGGTGACACATCTTCCTCGAGCGGAGGCACTGCCCCCTTCAAGGTACATATAAAGTTTTATATTCCTATATTTGAAGGTCATATAGACGCAGATGTTGTAGACAAATGGTTGAATCTGCTAGAAGGGTATTTTTTTGTTCATAACTTTTCCAATAGAGAAAAGATTACATTTGTGCTCCTCAAAGTCATCCCCCATGTCAAAGATTGGTGTGAAAAATTTTGTGAGAAAAAGGAAACAGAGGAACCCTCATTATTTATAGTTGCACTCACCTGGGATTCCTTCAAGGATGCTAGTAAGGAACAATACTACCCCGTTGGAACTTATGACAACCTGTATACACGATGGACCACACTGCGGTAGGAAAGGGACCACACAGTGCTAGAGTTCACAAATATCTTCCATACCTTGCGCACCAAGTTGGGTATCAAATATTCTAAGATAAATATAGAGCTCAAGTACCACGATGGTTTCCATAGATACATCCATACAAAAATTGAATTTATGTACATCTCATCCTTGGGCGCGACCTACTGTCAAAATTGAGCAGAAGCTTAAGAAAAATATGTGATAGTTTCGGTCTAGGAACCCCTCACAACAGAAACAGGGAAAGGGAAGACCCAACCCATAGAAAAAAGGACAAATAAAAGATGGACAACCCCAATAAAACCAATCTAAGTCGAAAAAAACAAGGACAATGAAAAGGAAAAGAAAGACACCAGGAAGTGGTGTGAATTCCATAAGAGCCCATGGAATAACATTGTTGATTTCTGCTCAAAGTAGTCATTGGTGGCTGAAGTGAAAGCCTCTGAATCAGATGTGGGTTATGACTCAGATTCATAACCAAAAAAGGGGAGATGAATTATTGATGCAGAACCTAGTGCCACCATTGCTACCATGAAGATCCATCCCGATGAACCTGATGAGCCAGAGGAAGGAGAGCGCCTCTTTCATTGACATATGTGGGTGAAGGGTACTTTACTTCACTTCATCATTGATAGCGGTAGCTATAAGAAACTCATATCAACAAAGATATTCAAGAGGCTATCCCTGTCGACAACACCACACCTGCAGCCATACACCATCGGATGGCTCCACCAAGGAAGCAATCTTTGCATCAGCCAATAGTGTTGCCTATCCTACGACATCAAGCCCTTCAAAAATGAGGTATTATGTGATGTCGATCCTCTTGAAGTTTGTGATGTTCATTTGGGCCAACCTTATTTATGGAAATTTCATGATGTATATGAGTCTATGCCTTGCAGTTTTATTATTACTTTGGACATGAAATTGTACAGGATACCTGAGGTAGTCCAACCTACAACCATTTCCTTCATATCTTCCAAGCAATTCAGGAAGGTCATCCCTCATACCGGAAAGTTTATATTCTTCATGATTCACTCTCAAAGTGAGTGAAAGGTTGCAACAACATCCATGGCCTCTGTGGGTGATCTCTCCTTGCAGCAGAAACAAGTGGATAAGGTCATGGAAGAATACAAAGACATCTTCTCCTCACCCACTAGGGTACCTTTACACTGTCAGGTCAAGCATTCAATCGATCAGATCCCCGACACATTGCAACACAATGGTCCAATCTATCATATATCTCTATTAGAAAATGAGGAGATCAAGCATCAGATCCAAGAAATTCTCCAAAAGGGGAACATCTAACCCAACTCATCATCGTGTGGAAGCCCAATCATGCTTGTGCAGAAGAAAGACGGGACCTGGTGACTCTGCATCGATTACCGGGACCTAAATACAATCATAGTTAGGAACCGATACTAAATTCCCCAAATCAATGATCTTCTTGACCAGCTCGAGGGGGACAAATACTTCAGTAAGATTGATCTGAAGTTGAGCTACCATCAGGTCCCAATAGAGTAGATAGATGTATGGAAAACTGTTGATACTAAGAGAGGGGTGAATCAGTATCAAGTACAATTTAAAAAAAAAATCAACTTATACTTAAACCATTCAATTATATCCAATGAGAAATGAACAGTAGTATAAGAGTTACACCAATACACCACAATACACCATGCACAA
>SNQJ01S0008326.1:314477-326092 GCA_010110895.2 Picea sitchensis | reverse complement strand
CCAGAGGGAGGGAGGGAGTAGGGGGTAGAGAAGTAGCGGAGTTCGGGCGAGGGATGGTGTCGAGAGGTGGGTTCAAAGAAGCCGGGGGCTGGGCCAGCTCAACTTCTGAGGGAGGAGCACTAGTTTGGTGGGACAAGAGCACGAGAGAACAGTTGATGAGGTTCATTTCGGCTGCAGATAAAGAGTTATAGAGGGTAGGGCACAGATTGAAAAGCTTAGTAGTCAGTAGATCGGGTTGTCCAGGTAGGGGAGGGGAGGGAGGGTTCGGTCGTGTAAACACGAAATCAAGAGATGGGTCTGCATCCAGGTAGTCTGGTGGATTAAGAATCAGATCAGCTTCTTCGGAAGGTGGGGTCTAGGACTTACCAGGGCAAGATCGGCGTAGGTGACCAGTTTCTCGGCAGATGTTGCAGCGGAAAGGCAGCCCGAGATAATCCAGAGTCTGGATCAATTTCCGACCTCTCCATTCAATCTCCAGGTTTTCTGGCAGCCCAGTCGATATGTCCATCTCAACCAGAACCCTACCCAGTTTTCTTGAGGAGCCTGTGAGAGAAGAAGTGTCGTGGGCAATGAAGCGGCCCAGAGAGTTGCCTATAGCTTGGATAGCTTCTTCATTCCAGAAATTAAGAGGTAGACCCGGAAGTAACACCCAGAGGTGTCTAAGCTGAAAAAAGTCAGAATCTGGATTAAAAGCCATTCGCCAACGCTTGAGCATGAGATTGCTTCCCCCAAAGACCCAAAAAGTAGAAAGGAGTTGTGTGGCATCATCAGGATCCCTGCAAACAAAGACGAGCCAGCCTTTTTTGAGATATAGAACTTCCAGACTGTATCGTAGGAGCGGGAACCAGTTTGTCTTCATCCAATCTTCCAATGGAGGAGGATTCATACTTTTGTATGAAATACGACCAACCAGCGCGCAAATAGACATTTTGCAGAGGTTTTCTAAACCCACTCCATCACGCAGTACCAGTCGCTTGGTTTTCCTGGATGTTTTCCACTCCTTTCAACTGTGGGAAGGGGTTCTAAGAGTATCCTTTGATTGAAGCCTGGTAGGGTAGGTAGGATAAGGCCTGTTTGGGTCCCGTGTAGAAGGTCTTGGAGAAGGAGCGTTTGTCAGAGAAGGAAAAACTGTCGCAGCAGAGGTAACTGTGGAAGAGTTTGGAGTATTTGAAAAAGTTTTGGGGGGAAGGGGAGGAAACCTTTTTTCCAAGGAGTCGACATGTTCAAATAAGACTTGTTGTTTCCAAAGGAGTTCATCAGTAGGTTGCATGAGTTCTTTGGTCAGAGATTCCATAGTGAGAGGAGTTGGGGGGCCACTGCTGGCCCATAGAAAGAGGAGGTAGTGGGGAGAGTCAGTCAGGAGAATGATTAAAAGATGAGTTGTAGAAAGCGATGTGGTCTGGGAATATCGGATCAAAAACAAAAAGAAAGGGTGCAGTCTCTGTCAGGATAATGAGACAAAGGGAGACAGGAAAAAACGTGGTTCAACGGTAGAGCAAGGGACAGTGATCTCAGTAAAGCGATCAGAGGGAAAATGTCGGAGCGCGTACAGGAGATAGGGATCCTATCAGGAGCAGTCTACGCGGAGAAGAAAAGCCGAGGTATTGGATCTCCCTCCCGGAATCTGGTTTGCCAGTTCGCCAGTTTGCCTTCTAGTCGTCCATGCTGGAGCTTCAACGGAAAATGAAATACCTAGCTGGAGAACAGAAAGGCCGAGTTCCGCCGGGAGAACACACGCTCGAGCGGAAGGAACACGGATCGTGGAATTCACGTGTTAAGAAATTCCGCTGGAGCTTCAACGGAAAATGAAATACCTAGCTGGAGAACAGAAAGGCCGAGTTCCGCCGGGAGAAAAGAACAGCACGTGAGAAGCCGCCACAGATAGTTTCGGTGCAGGAAGCCTTTGGAGTCATTAATGTCGCGATAGGATCCAAAACATAGACTCTCATGTTTTGGGCCAGTTTGACACTACGCTTAGTAATGACCCAATACACAATGAGCGTAATAACATTCTCGATAGGAAGTCCTCGTTACCAAAAAAAAAGGTTGAAGAAGTTCTCGTTACAAAGAAAATGGTTGAAATTTATGTAAAAATAAAAATAAAATAAATTGGATAATACCATTACATAAAAGTTGGTTTTTTAATTAAAATTTTAATTTTTTTTAAATGATTAAAATATTTTATGATTTGGAGTTCATCGTTTTCCTTACGATGGCTTCAACCATATGGGATGGTCCAAAAGTTGACTTATGGTGCCATATTGCTTACTAGTCTCACAAAGGGTGCACATAGGAGCCCAAATTTGTGAAGAAGTGTGTAACAACTAGCCCTCAAAATGGATGAAAGTGTATGATCTATACTAGACCATCATAGAAATTTCCAAGAAATTTCCAAGCCCTAATAAGTAGGAGAACATGATGATCATTAATAAGTAAGAGAACATGTGGATCACTAAGAAACCTAAGGTGTAAATCTAAGCAAATTGATCCTAGATCATAGTGGTAGTAGGAAATATTCAAATGAGAACTTTGAAGATTAAAGTAGGGAAAATGCTCCATATGGTAGACCACTCACTATTTTCTCTGACTCTAGGGTCTCATTTTGTTAAGGCTTTGGCAATCTTATAGTTTTGGTTGGGGGTGGTCTCATCGGTTTGACCATCTTCTTGATGTTAGGTTGTGTTTAGGTTAATGACCAATTACAGTTAAAGTAGTTAGTGGCAAAAGTTTATAATCAATTATATTAACAAATTATAAACAAAATAATAGTTAAAACTTATAACCAACTCCACCAACAAATCGATTATGCCAAGTTTAATTCTTGTTAAATAGTCATATATATGAAATCACTTTGTTATCTTTCTTTCTTCTTTTTCAACGTCTTCAAGAGCATGTTCTACAAATATCCATCTAACTGTAGGTTGATCGATGTCAATAAGCTCTCCACCGTTGACGCCTTCTATCATGCAAAACTTGTTGAAACCTATGATATATGCTTTCACTTTGTTATCTGTGTTTCTCTTCAAGAGCATCTTCTACAAATCTCCATGAAGTTGTAGGTTGGTTGATTGATCCAGGTGGATATCGGTGGCCACCCACCTTTTCCAACTGGCTCAAAACAGTTTTCTAGCAATTTTGGGAATTTACTATTTTTGGTAGTTTTTCGGGTCTTGAACTTCCAAATCCGTTTTGAGGCCCTAAACGACGTTTTTTGGACATGGTCTGATCAAAATGTCTACCAACTATTGTATTCCTCGGATAGATATTTCCAACGAGCTATCGTGTGCCCCAAACGGAAATCGTATGCCAAAGTTACGTCGTCGAGAAGTTTATACACCAAACTACCTGTAACACCCTGTTTCCCTCCAACTTGTAAATATAACTATAAATGTCCAAGAGACTATGGAAAACTTTAAGTGTGTGAATATTGATTCGATGGACCTTTGTTTGAAAGGTAAACAAATGTGAACCTAATTATTTACTAAGAAAATGGACAAGTGTTGCATGACTATTGGGAGGGGGGTGTACTTGGAAAGACCACGAATGTTACACGAAGATAGGGTGAAGGGGACTAGGAATGGTTGCGTTAACCTTCACCAAACCAGTGCTTACTGGAATTAATTGCTCAGGACCATAACTGTCCTTTGACCCAGAAATGAATTACAGTCAGGCTAGTGGGTGGGAAGACCTCCTCAAGAGTTAATGAGGGGATGGGGCATAACACTCATCCGTAAGACTTCTAGACCTGACCGAATACTGGGAATTCGAGCCACACACGACCTTGATGAAAGAGGCCAGAAAGGAAGGTGTGGCGGGTAGAGGAAGAACACGCCTACGAAGAGTGTAGAGACGGGAAGTGAATCTCAGAGATTCAAGGAAGAACTGAAAAACTAAGCATTCTGGATACAGGAAATGGCAGAAGAGGTTATGATACAAGCTAATAAACAAGGCTAGTCCTCCTTGCTTGGTATCATGTAAACCATTGCCAGTATCCCACGGGAAGAGGAGAGTAACCTTTGTCCCTAATGTAGTTGAGCAATAACAAAGGTTTTGTTGCAGAGCATCATGGTCTAGCTTGGGGGTGGTGTTGGCACAGGGTCAGACCCAAGGTTCATCTCTAACAGCGCACCAACAAGCCCTAACTACTGGCCCTTTCGAAAACACCTACGAAGCAGATGCAATCTCACCCGAAGTAGCAATAGGGGGTTGCAGGACACAAGTGTCTACAACCAGAGGAAATACAAAGTGGATCCAAGGCAACACACACATCAACCTAGTTATTCTCTATCTTCTCTAAGCCTACTGTGTGCGCTATATCTCATATTTAATACAATGATGCAATAATAAAACAACAAAATAACATAAGGTAAAGGAACACAACATCAACCACAGGGACACAAAATATACGTGGTTCACCCTTTCACTAGGGATACATCCACATAATTGTGTTTCTTGATATTATATGTAGACATACAGTTATATATGCGCTCTTAGCTTGCAGATCTCTCCCTCTCCTTCTCTTTCTCTTCTTCTCTCTCCTCCCTGCGCACCCAGCTACAGGATTGATCTTTGCACCCAACTGAAGATCTTACAATACTAGAGTGCTCTCTCACACAACACTTCTCTCCCTTACAACAATAGTCACTCTCTCTATCCACAATGACAACAACATCAACTAAAGACCAATATTGAACCCACAACCATAGTAACAACAACCCATCCTAGGTCAACTAGACCTTTATTTATACATCACAATGACTCTCGGACAACCTTAGGTTGAAACCTAGGTGTCAAAACCCTAAGTACCAAAACCCTAGGTGTCTAAAACCCTAGGTCCACTTGACCCACGTTTTCTGGGCTTCGCCAGCCTATCTTTCCATCTTTCCCGCGAGGTGCTCCAAAGCATCCATTGGTGGATTTTTCCGCTTGCTAAATTGTCCACGATCTATCTTGCTTGCTTATCTGTTCTCCTTGATCTTCTCATCCAATGGCTCGTTTTCCCTTACTTCACTCCTTCTTTTCTTCTTCTTTGACCACTTCGACCTGATCTCAGTCAATGTACCTTCCGCACAGTTCGTACTTCGTCTTTCATCTGCAATCTTCACTTTCTTCCATAACCAAGGGCCAACAAGCCTCTAACACTCACCTGTGACTTGTCCCGAGGCACTACAAGTTTGAACCTTCCCATTTCACTTCAAATTCAGACTATGCAGAGTAGCCTGTGCTTCCTTCTCTATTCTCCTTTCCTTGTGTAGATTGTCTTTTCTATGTCTGGTACCCAGTTTCAACTGCACCTCTTACCTAGACCCTTCTCCTTCTTCTTTTACTGAGAGTTGCGAGGCATCTGGTTGTCATAGTACAACTTCAACCAGCTCCCATTCACTAAACCTTCCTTCCATTCTTCGTTCAAGGTCTTCAACTGTGCAAATCCTCCTTTTGTAACATAGTTTATCTCATATGGCCCCAACCAATGTGTCGTGAACTTCCCTAGATGATTCATGAACTTGTTTTCATATACCAATACCAGATCTCCTTGCTTAAAGGCTTTATTCTTGATGTGTCTGTCATGGTAATGCTTCTCTCGTTCCTTCTGCACCTGCTAATGGAATCCTCCTATAAATATGTCTTCCTCTAGTTCTACCAATTGCACAAGCCTGTTTTGAACAACGCCAGTGTCATCCATGTTTGTAAATGTTGCAATTCTTAAGATAGGAACTGAGTATTCCATAGGAATTACTGCTTCTAGACCATAACCGAACTTAAAGGAGGTCTGCATTGTCAACTTCTTGCAAGTGGTTCTGTAGGCCCATAACACTGCTGGTACTCTCAAATCCCAATCATCTCTATTGACACTGCAAATCTTCGTCAGCGTTGTCTCCAAGATCTTGTTGAAGGCTTCAACTGTACCATTCGCTTGAGGATGGTATGGAGTGCTCTTTTGGTGATGAACTTCAAATTCCTTAGTCAAGGCTTCAATAGTTTTTTTAATAAAATGTGTACCTTGATCGCTCATAAGGATGTTTGGGCATCCAAACTTGGTTATGATATCATCAAATGTGAATCGTGCAGCTGTAGTTGCACTACAGTCCTTAACTTCTCTTGTTTCTTCCCACCTAGTCAAATATTCTGTTGCAGTGATTATGTAGCGATAATAGGCCAAAGGTCATGAGAAAATGAAGTGTTCTTCCAATTTGAGCTCCCTATTACAAATCTTACATATATGTTGATCATGAGATATGTGATGATTAGTCACCATTGTTAATTGGTGAAAAAAACTCCTAAACTATTCAAGATGGAAGCAAAGACTATGAGAGAGTTTGTTCCTGAGATATCTCATGGTGATGATATAATCATTATCAATTTAGAGATAAGCATAGTGATAATGATGAAGTTTTGGAAAAAGTGGCTCTACTGGAAAAATCCAATCATACCTCATATATGCTCTGTAAACCTCCCCATTATTAATATATTGCTCTCTCTTTGAGATACTCTATGATCAAAAATTAAGATATAGGATGGAGGAGGATTGTCAATATTTAAGCCAAAAAAATGCAAAAGAGTTGTGGCCTTTGCATACCAAAAACGTTGATAGTATTGTTTGGTCAAATGAACAAAAGAATGAAATGATACCTCTACTTACCAAGACCATACCTCCACTAAACAACAACGTCATTTCAGAAAAGTAACAATATAAACCAACATCCTAGAAATAAGAAGATAAACATTTAACTTTGCAAAAAAAACACATAAAAAACTACTATATTAAATGTAATAAGTTTAAAAAATAAAAAAATAAAAAAACTCACTTATTATATTTATCTCAATTCAATGCTTTGAATCTTACATCCATATAATAAAATAAAATCAATAATACAACTTTGCAAAAAAAAATTGAGCTTGGATAAAATGTCGTAACACTAAGAAGACAAAAACCAAGCCTCTCAAAAAAAAACCCAAACACCATAAGCCTTCGTGATTTGGCTCAAAGAAACACCATAAGCCTTCGTGATTTGGCTCAAAGAAAAAGAGTATAATTATAATATTATAATTTGAATTTGTTGCAATAATTGGTTATATAAGAAGGTATTTAACCTTTAGGTGTCATAAGGTATATTTAATGTTTTAGTATTTTATTTTGATTTATTTTATTTTAGTTTTATCGTTTAGATATTTCGTCACAAATCCCTCATATGAGAGTATAAGAAGGTTTTAACCTTTAGATATAATAAGGTATATTTAATGTTTTAGTATTTTATTTTGATTTATTTTATTTTAATTTTATCGTTTAGATATTTGGTCACAAATCCCTCATATGAGAGTAGCAAAAGTAAGATCTTTTACGAGCTCAAATAAAGTATACCCCTTGCCTCAAGGTCACATGATACAAGTTACTTACTAGCTTAAGTAAAGTATAACCCTTTCCTTAACCCAAAGGGTTATACCTTACCTTTGGCTTTAACAAAGTTAATGGTTATACCAAACACACTCTACAATGTGCTTCTAACAAAGGTAAAGTTATACCAATATATCAAAATAAAGGGTTATACCTTACCTATTGTAAGGTTAAACCAATATNACTTACTAGCTTAAGTAAAGTATAACCCTTTCCTTAACCCAAAGGGTTATACCTTACCTTTGGCTTTAACAAAGTTAATGGTTATACCAAACACACTCTACAATGTGCTTCTAACAAAAGTAAAGTTATACCAATATATCAAAATAAAGGGTTATACCTTACCTATTGTAAGGTTAAACCAATATATATATAAAAAAAAAAACCGTTACGTGAAGGGCTATAACTTAACACCGTTAATATCTTGCGTTTATTAACAAAAGTAAAGCTATACCAAAAATAACATACAAATACCTTCCTTATGCTCTTAGCAAAGGTCATGTTATATCAATATAGCAAAAATGACCAAACATGAAAACAATCAAAAAATAAAGCTAGCAAAAATGGCCAAACATAAAAACAATCAAAAAGTAAAGTTAGCAAAAATGGCCAAACATGAAAACAATCAAAAAGTAAAAAATGGCCAAACATGGAAACAATAAAAAAGTAAAGCTAGCAAAAATGGCGAAACATGAAAACAATCAAAAAAGTAAAGCTACCAAAAATGGCCAAACATGAAAACAATCAAAAAGTAAAGCTAGACCAAAATAGCCTACAAATACCTTCCTTATGCTCTTAGTAAAGGTCATGTTATATCAATATAGCAAAAATGGCCAATCATGAAAACAATCAAAATTAAATTAGATTAGTATTCAATGAAGGGAAGTTATATAAGTATTAAAAAATGGCCCAACATGAGAACTATCAAAGTTAGATGATGAAAACAATCATCTAATGAAGGGAAGTTATATCAATATACCAAAAATGGCCCAACATGAGAACTATCAAAGTTAGATGATGAAAACAATCAAAATTAAGTGAGTATCTAATGAAGGGAAGTTATATCATTATACCAAAAATGGCTCAACATGAGAACTATCAAAGTTAGATGATTATTTAATGAAGCTAAGTTGTGCATATAATGTATAATTTGATTTTGTTTAGTTAAAAAAATTATATTTGATATATATATATATATTTAAAAAGTTATTTAGAATTTGTATTTGATCTTCAATCATAATATAAACAACTAGTTTGGTTTGTGTAGTTGTCAACTTGCATATATTCTACCTTATAATTGTGTAGAGAAAAATATAATTTATTAGAAAATTTTAAATTTTGATAAAGAATATTACACTTCACTTTAGCAATTAATTAAATTTCTTTCACAAATTTCATTCATATTATTTGCTACATCGAGAGTAGTGAGGTGCTCTACAGCCTAGTATGGGGAAGATGTTGTCACATTAGTGTGATGTTAGATTAGATAACATCACATTAAAATAATAATAATAATAATAATAAAGTCAACTCAATAAAAAAAATAAGTAACATATTTAGATAACAACATATAAATTCAAATTTACACATTAAGAAATTTGATCCCTCTCAATGCTTGATAGATCCGGGTTTAAGATGGATATACGTTGGTATTACTTAGTTGACACAATCATTCATGTTCATACTACTTATATTACTTAGTTGACACAATCATATTTAATCATTTTAAATCAAGTTTACGATTTCTTAAAAAATTAGGAAACATGTGTTCTATTAAAATAAAACAGTAATAGCATAATCATTGAATCTATATAAAATAAGACAATAATAATATAATCATTTTTATATGATGATGATGATTAACTTAGACTCTAATCTTGGAACACTTCTCTTAAAGTTTTTCGAACACATAAATAAAATTCTAAAGAATTCGAAGTAATCACTTACCTTCTTAATATTAAGAAGGTAAGTGATTACTTAGAATTCTTTAGAATTTTATTTATGTGTTCGAAAAACTTTAAGAGAAGTGTTCCAAGATAACCATATTTTTGTTGAGTTAAAAGGTTAGGAAGGTTGGTAGTGTGACAAATCTTTTGAAATGAGATCTAATCTGGGTATATGTTGGACAATTTAAGAGAAGATGTTTTTCATCTTCAACCCTCTTAGTGTCACAAATGTGAGATACTCTTTCATCATCATTATTATTCTATTATTATAAAATAGAATAATAATAACATAATAATTTCTATATAAAATAAAACAATTATAACATAATTGATTATAACATCTTGATTATAATTTCATTTTGATTATTACATCATAATAATTTTTAATTATAAACTAGTATAGATTCATCTTAATTCCCTTTATCTATTAAATATCAATGAATGCATTTAATTTACATGGTTTGATTAACTAGTGGTAATTATTGAATGCATGGTCAAAGTTTTGTCAAGCCAAGCATCCTTTATCAACCCACTTTATGATTTCCTTGTGAGATGAGGATCTCCTTCCGAGCATTGCAAGTCAAAGTTTCATCATTCAAAGGTAATTCAATTAATATGATTAAAGTTATGGATGAAGGTCAAAGTTCCATCATCATAAACATGTTCACAATGATCTATACACCATGAGCATAAAACCCTATAATTATTTTTTTCTTATAGAAGAGCTATTTATCCTTTCTCATAAACTAACAAAAATTCAAACCATATATTTTTTTTAAGATATCTAGGCATCATTATATTATTGAAAATAGAGAAATTTACAAAAATGTGTTGCTGGTTTGGCGCTGGGAAACCAAACCAACAACGCACAAGTAGCTTAAGTTGTCCTTTGCATATTGATAGCATAAAAAAGAGCAGATTACATTGTTTGAAAATAAAGTTAGTATTGTATATGCCTATTTTTTTTCTAGAGTTCCTATGATAATTGATAAGAGGTGGGATGAAATCCTCTTGACCTTTGTAGCTAAAAAAACAAAAACCAATAAAACTAGGATGAGAAATCAGTTGCGTGGACCAGATAACTCCATCGGAGGTGGTCCCTGTTGTTGAGTGTGCTCCATGCTAGTTCCAACCATGTCTAATTCTTTGCATGCAATTTCATCTATCTCTCAGTCCATTTCCCACAGTTGTTGTTGGAGGTCATCCAATTGTAAGAGGATTTCCTGATGGGCCTCATTCCTTTCCATAAGGACCTTTCCCACGAGAGTTTTAAAGAGCTAGTAGATGTCAACAATTTTTGAGTAAAGGGTAGCCCTGGATCGATAGGTGCCTATATCCAGAAACCATGAACCAATGTTCTAGTCTACCTCCTCGTTGTTGATGAAGTGTCAAAGAACTCTGGTGTCGGCCTCAACCAAATCAAGTTCAATCTAAACCTATGAAGGCGTATGGGCTTCATAAGCTTTAGTTTCCTAGGCCACAACAACATGTGTTTGTCAAGCAAGGGAGCCTCGTTTACGACTACGGGTTGTTTGTCTTTGTGTTTCGCGAGCCATTGGATGGCCAAGGGAGTGGGTGATAAGCACAAGAAGGAAGATGGTGCTCATAGGGTGGGAAATGCAGGATACTTTCGTGAGCGGAGCAAAGGCTGAGTGTGGGAAGAGTAATGTGAAAACCAGGGATGAACAATGAATCAGGTGAGAAAGAGGGCAATACAAATAGGCAAATTGAAGAACGTATCGCCATGAATAGGCCAGGTCGGTGTCGTGTGACGCCATTATGAGCCTTGATTGTAGAGGATTCCAGAGACGTGGCTTCAAGACGAGGGAAGTGTGGGTCAAGCGAGTTATGAACCTTCACATGTAGGTGGATGATATCAGGAGGTTAGGCATTGATGTGAGGCAATGACGGTTGATGAGGGTAGTCGTCATGGGGGGCTAGCAGGGTGCCAAGTGTGGATGGACTCCAAGACCCCTACCATGCCTTGTCACTCCTCCCCATCAACTGATCCAAGTTAACAAAAAATTAATTAATCTTAATCCCATATTTATTTAATTAATACTTAAATTATTTAAAATTCTCTACCATGTCTTGTCACTCCTCCCCATCACCTGATCCAAATTAACAAAAGATTAATTAATCTTGATCCCATATTTATTTAATACTTAAATTATTTAAAATTAAAATTAAATAATATTAATTTATTATTTTTGCGAAGCCAAAAGATTTGGGAGGTTGGGGACTCAAATTTTTTTTTTTTTTGAGTCCAGGATGAT
>SNQJ01S0008326.1:302320-314427 GCA_010110895.2 Picea sitchensis | reverse complement strand
CTTGTGAGATGAGGATCTCCTTCCGAGCATTGCAAGTCAAAGTTTCATCATTCAAAGGTAATTCAATTAATATGATTAAAGTTATGGATGAAGGTCAAAGTTCCATCATCATAAACATGTTCACAATGATCTATACACCATGATAAGCACAAGAAGGAAGATGGTGCTCATAGGGTGGGAAATGCAGGATACTTTCGTGAGCGGAGCAAAGGTTGAGTGTGGGAAGAGTAATGTGAAAACCAGGGATGAATAATGAATCAGGTGAGAAAGAGGGCAATACAAATAGGCAAATTGAAGAACGTATCACCATGAATAGGCCAGGTTGGTGTCGTGTGACGCCATTATGAGCCTTGATTGTAGAGGATTCCAGAGACGTGGCTTCAAGACGAGGGAAGTGTGGGTCAAGCGAGTTATGAACCTTCGCATGTAGGTGGATGATATCAGGAGGTTAGGCATTGATGGGAGGCAATGACGGTTGATGAGGGTAGTCGTCATGGGGGGCTAGCAGGGTGCCAAGTGTGGACGGACTGCAAGACCCCTACCATGCCTTGTCACTCCTCCCCATCAACTGATCCAAGTTAACAAAAAAATTAATTAATCTTAATCCCATATTTATTTAATTAATACTTAAATTATTTAAAATTCTCTACCATGTCTTGTCACTCCTCCCCATCACCTGATCCAAATTAACAAAAAATTAATTAATCTTGATCCCATATTTATTTAATACTTAAATTATTTAAAATTAAAATTAAATAATATTAATTTATTATTTTAATAATTTTAATATTAAATAATAATATTTAAATCCATTTTATTAAATTCAATAATATACATAATATCATTCTTATTATGTACATAAATATCTCACTTTAAATTGTAAAAGAACTTTATTTAATATAATTAACTTATATAATGGGAATGTATTGCGAAGCCAAAAGATTTGGGAGGTTGGGGACTCAAAAATATATATTTTTTTGAGTCCAGGATGATATCTTCAATAATCAACATAAAATTGAAAATTTAAATCTACATGATATTATTAATTAATTAATTAATTAATTTTTTTTTTTATGAATTTAAAATTATTTTATTTTGGAATGAGTGCAGTATCCACACTGGTTCTTCAATAGATGTTGATGGTTCTTCTAACTTTTCTTAATATCCAAATGGTGTCCCAAGGAATACCTCCAAGTTGAGGCATCAATGAATTTCAAGAAGAAAAAACCATTCCTAGACGTTAGTATTTCACAAATTTCAAACCAAAGCCTACAGTGGTTTTGACCCACACACAATGACAAAGCCATAGCCATGGAGATCATCACACATAAAACAACTTCTTCTTCATTTTTAATCATTTCCTAACATTGTTGCATACAACGTTATTCTCTAGAAAGATGACAAATGCAGATTCATCACTTGCCAGGATGTTGAGGGATGAAATGGAAAAAATTATGAAAGTTCCCCTCATCTGACCTTGCATCATTTTGTTCATTAATATTTTTAACGGGCTTATATATAGACATGTGAACTAGTTCAAATCTGTATTCTGGATTACAGATGATGTTGAAACAAGGATGCATACGTGTTTCCCACTTGATCATATGTTCACATGCTCTAAAACAAACTTGGAACTTGACTGAAAACTTTAGATGGTATTCCCCCCTGTGAGGGACAAGTGGTTCAAATTTCCTTGACCATAATGTGTATGTTTTCCACAATGCATACAAGGATGAAGATCGAAACAATGATATTTCATATGTCCAACTTTATCACAATGTTGGCATTTCAATATTATTCATTAACTTCATTGACTTCACTAATTTGGTTGTGAGCAGACTGAGAAAAATTATGAACAAAACAGGTTCAGAGTGGTTTTTCTTTTGATGCAGATCTTCTTGCTTCTTGCTGGAGTTGTGACTCAAGCTGTAAAAACTCAAATTTATCTTTTGAATTCTGTAAACAATTTTTAATGAAAGAGAGAGTTGTCTTGTCAACAGTGACCGTGTTGTCATCAGAAGACAAAAGTAGAAGTAGAGTGTTCAATAATTCTACCAAACCATTAATTTGAGCCATGAAAATAGAATAGAAAAATGGCTTCTTGCAATTCCACCCTTTTACAATAATCCAACTCGAGAATAGAAAATTTAAACTCAAGAGAAGGGTGTTGGTTTAAAAAAATATGCACCCAATTACAATCATAATTCAATTCAATATTTGATACTTACAAAAGGAACAACAGTAAGTATCACAATTTGCAAGTCATACAATTCTGAACATACACAAGTCCACAATGCACGAGTTGAATTATTCTTTAAAATGTTTGATTGTGTGTATGTAAATCTTTATAGATGTTGGTTTGATCTCTATTTACAGAGGCTCCACTCCACTTGCTGCTTTCCTCCTTGCTTTCATTAATTAGTTTGAAATTTCTTAAATAAAATCACTTCACTTCATAGTGTGTCGATATAAAAGCAATCAAATATCAACTCATTTTTTCATTCTTTCCCTTTTCACAATGGCAATCCCTAACCATCAATTGCATATCACTTGTTGCAAGCCTAATCCATTTAAAATGCAAAAACTCTTTAAATGGATGATCAACTTAATTTTAACACCAAACCCTTGAGCGTTGTAACTCCAAGCCCATACCATCAAAAGCTTAACCCTAAAGACTATAGGGTCATCTTTTAAAGACTTTACTAGTATCTTTCAAAAATAATTCGCATTTAACTTAGACCTTCTGCTAAAAATAATTCGCATTTGACTTAGAGCTTGCTTTCAGCTTCCCTCTCAATTATTCTTACATAAAAATTCGCCAGCAAGCATATCTTTTACGTTAATATTCCAGTCAATATTTGTTTGAAACGTATAAAGAACAACTCCAAGGTCAGGCTAAAACCCATTAAAGAGAATATACGAAATGCATTGGGAAGCCGATAAGTGTTTTACCAATGGGAAGCAACAGATGTTTTCTCCATTGTTGTCCTGAAGCAACAGATGGGCGCGCCAACTCACAGGTATGGGCGATGCGAAAACTCGTCAGTCGTGAGGTTTTATTTGCATATATCTAACGCATCTTCTTCTTGAGACAAATTTCTTATATGTACGAAAGTTGGTCACCTGCAACTTTTCTCTTGGTATCACATATTGGTAAATTCTCCAATATTGGTAAATTCTCCAATATTGGATTGCACACAGGTCGATAGAACCCATCAGTCAAAACGAGAGAAACACTCTGTATTTATATTTTTTTGTATCCTCATAAATAATAGGAAATAAAAACATACCACTTAGATTTCATTATTCATATCCTCTTTAAAAACTCCTTCATTGTCTCGTAGATGCAGATGCAGGCATCATCATCTCCCAATGACTATCGACCAATTGCTCTGATCTCACTCCTCTACGTAGGAACTTATTCACAGGCACAGTTATTATATTTCTCTATGGCCTTATTTCTCCTTCATTTGGTCATCACAATCCCACGGTCACCAAGATCAGAAATGTGCTCTGATAAACTATCAGGCCATCAAATGGGAAACAAGTATGCAGCCTTGTTTCTGGTATGCAGTTTTCTTCATGAACATATAATCAAATTATTAGTTTGTTGTTGATATGGTTTGTGGTAATCTTGAAACCATCTCTTTATAGCTTTTGAGCTCTTGATAGTTTGTGGTCAACTTGAAACCACCAATTAAACAGAAGACATGAAGTTCTACTTGTTACATTTTTAGAGGGCATCATCAGCATTTGTAGTTGTTCTTTGCTTGGTTAGTTTATGGTCAACTTGAAACCATGCCATTTAGTAAAAGACTTTATGCTTCTGCTAGCTTTTGATTTGGAGAGCATTCATGGGGCTTTTTCTTGAGTTATCAACTCTCTTTTCAGAGTTTGTGGTCATCCTTAAACCACCAATTTAGTAGAAGCCTTGATCTTCTACTATTTTTTCAGAGTTTAGAGAGGATCTTAAGCCCTTTGAATATTCGTTGGACACATTACTAGTTGTCAAGAAGTTATCGTTTTTTCACGCATGTTGAAAACTCTAATCTGAGTTCTTTATATTACCCTAACGGTCATATCATTATAGGACAGGCATGCTATGTGTACCATATATACATTATTTATGTACATATTAATGGAATTGGTTTTGTGTCTTTTCTGCCTCTACCAAAAAAACGGTGAAATAGATTATCATAGAGTTTTGTTCTAGAGAACAAATTAATAAATTTTAATAGAAATTATGTAAGACAAAAAAAAGGCAATTAATAAAGTCCTAGAGCTAGGATTGGTACACGGAACCTCGGCTTGCAAAAGCTTCTCTAGACTAAAAATCTCCCCTCACCATTATAGCAACCTTGCCATCTCGACTCTTTTGATTTTTTTTTTCATAAAATTGATGAGTGGGCCTCCTACAGGAGCTTCATCATAGTTCTAGTTGATCACCATTGAAGATACAAGTGGAATTAAAGAAACCCACATAACAAGATGTGGAGGACATATAATCCATGTGACTTGCTATTGAAAGGAGTTAGATATTTCGATAGATGATCACCGACCATTCACTAAATACATTAGTAGGTGACATTTCCAAGAAAACTGCAGTGCTTTGACAATATTTATGAAAATATGAGAATCATATGAGGTTTTAGCAAAATCTCTGCAATAAGATGATAGAGAAAAAACACTTTGGTTAAATGCTCTGAGGAAATCCTGAATATTAGGAAGAAAGAAAGAAAGAAAGAAATTATTTTAACTTCCATGAGGCTAACAATAGCCTATGGAACACACCGCCTCACACACTGATTTTTCAATTTCATCCCTTTTCCTATTCAACTTGATGATGAGTGCCCCCAATTTCTCCATTGTCCCCTCGTTGAAAAAATTATTCAAGATCTAGTTATCAAGATGCTTACATAGACATCCCTACTATCTTTGAAGGATTCACACTCTAAAATGATATTTTTTTTGTTTCCACTTTTCCGGAGGTGCAAAACATACACGTCGTTTCTTCCCAAGCTTCCTTTGGTCTTTTTCAACGCCCAGTTTCACAACAGAGTTGATGGGAATTGGTTCTTAATTGAGCAATACACAATTTTGACTCTCCAAGGTATATTGGCCCCTATGTACGCTTTTTGGTGATGATTGTAAGTGGGGTTAAACTCTTCAATAAAATAATCTTTATTTATCCCTAGCCTTTTATACCAAGTTCACTTGTGGAACCTATCAATAACAAAATCCTTTGACGACCTTAGGCCAATGACCATCTTCCATTTGCTCACTTTTTTTTAGATATCTTATGAGACACACCATAACAATTGCTTCAATAGGAGCAACCCCCATTTCACTCAGCATGATATCATAAGGGACTGAACTTTTAATTCTAAACTTGTTTGTAATCAAGCGTTTTGAATCTTCTCAATTTGCTTCCACTATAAGTCAGATGTATTGTTGGCCCACACTTCACAACTATAGAGAGCCACTGAGATCACTAAAATCCCAAAGAGAGTTTGTGTTGTCTTCCGATCCTATAACTCTGCCTCTCTACACATATTTTGGAAAGCACAGAACACTTTCCAACCTCCCAAAGTTCTTTTCTTTCTACAACCATCCCATCTTAGATTTTTGTTGAAGTCAATTTTGAGGTATTTGTAATCTGCCACTCCTTCAAGAGTGTTGCCTTCAAAGTAGAACTTAGGGTTAAATGAGATTCAATGCAAAATGATTACATTATTCCCTTCTTGTGAATAATAATATAATTTAATTATTTATATTTATGGTTTCATAGCATCATTCTTGGTTACACAACTCATTCTTAGAAGGATGTGTTTTCGCCCTTCTCAGGGTTGGATTTTCATAGCTTTTCAATCGCTGCAAGTCTTAAATTTTCAATTCAGAAGGAGACAGATTACTTGCTCCCACCCTCCTTCCTTGTAATATCCCTAGGCTAAACCCAATTGTAATGTAAATGAAAATGTACTTAAGCTGGTGAGTTGTTTGATATCATTTTTGTATGCACCTTTCATGGCATAGTGCACGCATGTACTGCGCAGTAAAATGATGAAGTGTGCACATCCCAGGATACCACGCACAACAACTTAAGTGTGCGTGATTTTGAGGCCAGGGAGCCTCTATGTATATGTTGTGTTTTATAGGCTAGTGAGCCAGTTATTATAAGCTAGGAGGCTTATGCTTGTATTAGGCCAGAGAGCCTAGATGTTAAAGACCAATGCGCCTATTTTTGTATATGTAGATCGTAATTAATATAAAATACATCGTTGTGCGCATACCGACCATGATAAAAAGAGTATGGGGGACTAAAATCCACTAGTTAGGGAAAGGGTGGGGGATAAAAGTTAAGGAAAAGGGGATAAGCTAGGGAGCTTAAGCCAAAAAGGAATATTATATTAATATTTCTTAAATCATAAAGTATGGATAATTATTTTATCCTAAGTTCTAAAGTTGGGAACAAGTGGGCCAAAGTAGCTCCCAACATGACAAGTGTCAAGTTGGGGACATGCATACATATTGTTGGGACTTAGCTCATTTTCCATCATTCAGTCAATCACTCCATCGACATTCAAACACTCATTGATATATCCTCCGTACCCTCATGTCATTGTACCTGAACCTATATCCATACCCAGACCAATTTGTGTAGCTAGTTAGCTTGGGAGATGGACTGAAGAAGCAGGTTATTAGGCCCGAGGGATATTGAAGAGGCGAGTTGTCAGGCCCGTGAGAAATCTCTCTGGGTGAGATACTTTTTGGGAATTGATTTCCTAATGGTGCTAAACTACATCTACGAGACTCTGAGACTTCATGCCCAACCTATTGTTGAAGCCCGAAAAGGAAGTGGGGCAGCCGAAGAACTGTTGAGTAGAGAAGGGGCACACTTCCTGGGGTGGGACAGGCATGTGGGGAATGAGGGACTGTAGGTTTTTAGTTTGAGTTGGCACCTGTGACATAGTATTTCCTGTTGTCTGTGATACATTAGCCTGGTTACGAATCCCTTTACCCAGGTGGAGTTTACTCCCATCTCGGGGGTGACCCGCTGCTGAGAGTGATGAGCAGTGTGGTCTAAGGCTGGGAGGTTCGTGGAAGGTCTGCATACAGTTGGTGATATTCTTACCAAGATAAGTGTCAATTGTGTGATAAATTTACATGTTGCATTATTATTTACGTGTTTATTTTTATGGGTTTATCCTATGTGTGGTTATAACTGTCTGTATATTTATGGGTATTTCTTGTATATGCTACATGTATATGTTTACTGTTATTTCAGTATGAATCTGTGCATTTACAAAATGTATTTGTTTGTTTACGTTATATATATAAAGTTCCACAAGAGTTCTGTGTGTATATAGTTTAATTGCATGCAGTTCGAAAAATGTATGTGGCATAGCTCAGTTGGATGTTGGGTATGTTACAGCATGGTATCAGAGAATGAAAGAGTTTTCTAGAGTAGCATGGCCCGACTTGGCTGACCGGGGATGTTACATTCCTCCTTAAAGATATAATTTTTTAACACCAATAATTCATTTATGTTTAAGGAAGCTTTTATTAAAAAAATATGAAAATGTTCCTTGTGTTAAACTCAACACTAGAATGGTTAATGCTAGAGAAACTTATTACAACTTTCATGAGTTGATTTGGTCTTTAATTTATTTTTTTTCCAAAATTTGGTGATCCTCTTTCTTGGATTTTCAACTCAGGGAAGCACAAAAATTTGGTGATCTTCTTTCTTGGATTTGCAACTCAAGGAAGCACCAAAATTTGGTGATCTTCTTTTTTGGATTTTCAGCTCAGGAAATCCCTTTTTATAGGGAGAGGTTATTATTTATCCTTATACAAAGGGTTTTTCCAATATGAATATTTTTTCAGTAAAAGATAGAGAAGAGGTTTGTAAAGGTCCTTGGTTTTATGGTTTTACTGATTAACTCATGCGACCTTTGCATGCAACCGTGGCACCATTTGCTTGATCTATTTTTAGAAGTCTCATCCTCTATTCCAATTTAGTTAAAGGTTTCAATTTTTCTTCTACATTTTTGGAATGAAGATTCTCTTTATGAAATTGGTGGGTGTTACACAAGGTTTATCTCAATCTACGCATAGTCTATTTTCAACCATTTTCTACCTTCGCAAGGAATCTATGTAAACTATGTGTGGAGGTGGATCTAGGCTCATGTATTCTAGAGGAAATATTCTCATATGTTGATGAGTTAGTCTAAAAATAGAAATTATATTACAAATAATTTTCTTTTAGGTGTAGATCTCCTTTTGAGATTGGTCACCTGGCGTCATCTTATCTTAAGTGGGATTTTGAGGTTGCCTTAACAACGATACTAATCCAAAAGAAAAAGAAGAAACATAAGGCTATTGATGCAGATTGGATCATTATATTTATTTTCATCTATATCAATGCTTTTAGAGTGGAAACAAAATGGAGGAATTAGCTTACAGATTCATTTTAGTGGCAAGTCCCAGTTTGGAAAAATGGGGTTCGAAACCTTCCAGAGCTATTTTGAGGCATAAAATGATATTTTGGAGGTCAAAAATTTCCCAACCATAGTTACGACCCCATGATACTATTCTACACATTGATACCTTTCCAACGGTGCCAAAATTGCGTCAAGTGGAGCTCATATGGAAAAAGTATGCCTCCTACAAGTTGGTATATCGTGTTGACCACCATGGTATGAGAGGATGCCACGTCAACCCCTGTTACTCATGCATATGGGGCTAGCCACGTATGGAATTTCAAGAAGATTTTAGAATGTCCAAAACCTTATCACAATTGAGGGTTGAGTAACTCAAAACCCTACCCCTGGATGGCTATCGAGCTATGTTAAATATTGGGTCGCTAGGAGGAGAGGAGGTTCCAATATTTTGCATTGTATCTTGTTCCAATGCTTAGCATAACAACTGAGAGTGGTATTTTGCGAGCATAACAGAGGAGGAGAGATTTTGTAGAAACCATGCAGACCATGATGTCAAAGACAACTCCCTAGAGAGTGCCTCTTTCTTTGTACTTGCATTTGAAGGAAAGAGAGCAGAGCGACCTCACCTTCTAGCTGGGTTTTCTCCCATATTGGGTTTCCCAAGTTATATCTTGTGTTTATTCATGGATGGTGTTTATGTTCTCTATTTTTTGCATTTCAACTATTTCATACATTTTAAGGAAAAAAAATATTAATTAAAGAATCTTAGATCTAAAATAAATTAACCTTCATAGTAAAGATTTCAATATTTTATTAGATCTGTTGTGACAAACTGTTCAGTGGTATATCCACATTAGTTTACGAATCATAATAGTATCATAGCAGGTTTTCTTGGGGTATTTGTGGAAAGTTGTAGGGATCCGGGAATCAATTTAAGAAGAAATCCGCAGAACCCTAGCCATGGTCGATGAGTCTGTTCATGAAAACCCTTGAGATCTAGCAAAGGAGAGATTTGTGAGGATAGAAGAGAAATTTGTTGACATATCGTGCAATATGTCCCTCCTCATGGTGTATCTAGCAAGCAAGATCAGATCGTTCAAATAAGTTGGAGGATCGAACTCAGAGGTCGGATCAAATGAAAAATCGATGGATAGCAAAGACCCAGAAAAGGAGTTGTGGAAAGAACCCAAGAAAGAGTAGTCAAGTTTTGGTACCATAAACCCTTCACAGTGTTTAATCAAGATGGAGGCAAAAGTGGGCATAAATCCATACCAAGGTGGGATCGATGCGTTAACACATAATCATTGGTTTCAACAACTAGAAATTTATTTCAGCATTCACCATATAGATGAAGAACAAAAGATATCATTTGCTAGACTAAATTTAAAGGGCCATGCTTTAACTTGGGGGGGAATTCACATGGAGACACTTAGGCTAGAGTGTGATCCATTAGTACTAAGTGGGAGGATTTCAAAACCCTCATCAAGTCTCAATACTACCCTATCAAGTATGTAGAGGACCAATGGATCTGATGGCACTACTTCAGGAAGAAGCAAGGGTAGAGTGTGCAAGAGTACACCAACGAGTTTAGAAAGATGGGCATCATGTTATGTATCTCTCCCAAGAATCCAAATGTACTCCTCAATTATCTTGGGGGTATACAAATCCATCTATGAAATCAACTGATGTTTTTCAAGCCAAGTACAATGGACAAGGAATTTGTACATTCATAGCATCCAGAAAAGATAGGCCACAAGAAAAGGAAGCCAAGCGGTTCCAAGGAGAAAGAGCACCAAGAAGCTTCCAAAGAGGGGAAGAAGAAGTGGAAAGGAGGAAAGGACAAGAATACAACAACCATGACACATTAGTGCAAGGATCATAGAAACCATTGTAACCTTTGCAATATTGATTGTCACATTGAAGAAAAGTGTTGGAAACTACATCTAGAGCTGAACCCAAGGAACCACAAGAAGGATGCAAAGAAAAATAATCTTCTAGCCACAGATTCGAGCAGTCAGGATGAAAGCAACTTCGATGTGGATGAGAATATTGTATGCACATCAATGCAAAATGAGGTGAATTTGATTATTCTTCATCACAAAGAAGATAAGGAGATGACCAAGCTCTTCCACATCAAGATTCAAGTCAAGAAGACCAAGATAGATGCTATGTTCGACTCTGGTTCATAGGCTAACCTCATAACAGTGAATCTGGTTGGAAAGCTTGGATTGGAGGTTCATGATCATCCTAGCCCCTATCCATTGGGTTGGGTAAAAAAGGATGTAAAGATCAAGGTAACTAAATAGTGTAAGATTAAATTTCATGCAAGTGCAAACTTTATTGATGAAATAGTGTTGGATGTAGTACCCATGGACGTGCGTAGTGTAGTGTTTGGGAGTCCCTACATATATATGAGGGATGCAATATTCATGCGGAGATCCAACCGATAATTTCTAATAAAGGATGGGAAGTCCTACATAATCAATGCGCATAAAGTAAAGTCAAAGATCTCACTGGTAAGTGCCAACCAAGCCAAGAAGTTGATTAGTTCCAGTAAGAAATGTGTTTTAATTTTCTTAAGAGAAAATTGGTTTGATGATGATTCAATAAGAGTAAAGGAATCCCTGGCGGGGTGTACTAAAGAGAAGAAACATCAGTTGGAGGAGTTCCTACAGGAACACACAGGAGTGTTTCATGAGCCTAAGGGATACCACCCAAGATGGAAGTGGAGCATGAAACACAATTATTTCCATACTCCCCGTTGTTGAATATTGGGTTGTATAGATAGTCCATTTTGGAAGCAAATGAAGTGAATAAGCAATTGCAACAATTTTTGGAGCAGGGTCTGATTCGACCAAGCACCTCAACTTGTGCATCACTTGTCATAATTGTACCAAAGAAGGATGTGACTTCGAGAATGTGTATTGACTACAGAGAATTGAACAAGATTACACTAAAAAATCAATACCCTCTACCTAGGATCGATGATCTGTTATATCAGTTGCAACATGCAAAATATTTTTCCAAGTTGGATCTCAAATCAAGATACCATCAGGTACACATCAAGGAAGAAGACACCTGGAAGATTGCCTTCAAGACAAGGAAATATTTGTATGAATAATGGTTGGTCGTGACATTTGGTTTATGTAATGCACCAGCTACATTTATGAGACTTGTTATCGCACGGTTTGTAGGATGGGTTTAGATAGCTTGAGTCAAGGCTTAAAACCGGCGTAACAGGAGCTTCCCCATCCACTGTCACCTCGATGGGGGGCTCTTTCTATTTAGGAGGGCTAGTCCAAGGGAGACATCCCTAAGCAATCTGGGTTAATGAAGGGCTAAAGGGTAATGGATCAAGTCAAAGAAGTTCCCTTTCACAGATTGCTGCCCAAGATGAGATAGTCAAGAAGAATCTTCCACTGAAATGGCACCTGTTTGCGAGACAAGACAAATAACTAGAATATGTGCTTGCAGTGGGTTAGTACTTCATAATATCAATGACTATCCTCTAATATATATATGCGCAAATGATCTAATGCAATTATTGATGAAGTCAATGATTGCTAAACAAAGTTAAATGGTTTATATCACTTCTTCAACAAAGCATAAGAGATAATAAGCATTCAATGTTCATAATTAAAACCTTGTATTGATTCACAATGCAAT
>SNQJ01S0008326.1:264171-279659 GCA_010110895.2 Picea sitchensis | reverse complement strand
GCGAAGAACCCTGCTTATCATTCAAAGACAAAGCACATTGATGTTCAATATCATTTTGTAAGAGACATGATTGAAGAAAAGAAAGTATCACTGATGAAGGTGGACACTTTGAAGAATGTTGCAGATTCATTAACAAAATCTGTCAGCATTGAGAAGTTCTTTTGGTGTAGAGGATCCATGGGCATTGCTGCCCTGGATTGTTGACTATGTAACCCTGTAACCCCCTGTGTGCAAAGAAAACAACAAGTGGGAGAATGTTGGGTATGTGTTATATTCTTTGCACGAGTAGTAAATGTTGATAACATATTTTGTTTCATCTTTAAGTTCCTTTCAAAACAATTAAACTGCTTATCTTCGTCCCAAAATACCCAAAAATACCATGTAAATGGACCAAACAAGCCAATCTTGAGGATGTTTCGAAAACCTGCTACTCAAATGAAAAAACAGAGTTCATAATTGAAATCCTTGTGAAATTGTGAAAGTTTTGATTGTAAATTCGACTAGCTCAATTTTGTGCCTCCTAGCACGCAAAAAAATGCATTAAAAACTCATAATGATAAATTGAGTACAATATTTTACAAGTAACATCAGATAAATAAATAAAAACCTCATATTCATGATCCTTGCGAAAAATCAAGCAATTTTGATATAAAACACTTGAAATTCCATCTAAGTACCATTTGGCATGCTTTATGGTGCAACACAAAATCAAGCTTGTACTTGCACGTACTTCCATATAATCCATATAGTCTCAAAATCAGTGTCATGTCTCGTAATCCATGTAGTCTCAGACTCTTTTTCTTGGGATGCATGTCTGTGTATTAGGATCTGTGCCCAATATATAGGTTGCCGTCCTTAAACTGCTTCCCAAATCAATTGGCAACTATATTACTAATTTTGGCGGAATTTTTGTTATATCTGGAGCGGTTGGTCTAGTGGTTAAAACCTCCCACTATCTTGGCAAAGGTATGGGTTCGATTCTTGTGCATGGAATATAGTCGTTGGTTATTGTTTTAATATGGTTTCATATATTCCATATAGAGCATACGTATGGTAATATAATGTGTTACATTATAATATAATATATATATATATATTATATATAATATATGCCAAACAAACTCCCATGTGAACTTTTGGTTAAGCCCCTTTGTGGATAGGTATGGGTCGTGTAATATGGTGTGTGACCAGGGGATGGGGGCTAGACCTCGGCCCCTGTCTCCCTCCATTTGAATCTATACACAAATTTAAATATATAATTTTCCACATCATGGTTAAGATCCAAGTAATGGTGTGTTAGCAATGGAGCTTATGTTAAGTCTTTGGTGGCTATGTGTAACACACCCATGGTGGGGCGTCAAAATTTCGTTCTTCTTAAGAAATAAAAGCCTCCATTTGGGGTCTCTATCGCATTCTTCTCGTCCATATATTTCCAACCATGGTCTCCATTCTCAGAACCGAGCTCAGAGTTGGTAGATATACCTCTCCCAAGTTCCTCAGGTGTT
This sequence comes from Picea sitchensis, assembly GCA_010110895.2. Lineage (NCBI taxonomy): Eukaryota > Viridiplantae > Streptophyta > Pinopsida > Pinales > Pinaceae > Picea > Picea sitchensis. The sequence goes on along the minus strand of SNQJ01S0008326.1, from coordinate 278,154 downwards.
CATTGGTCGAGGCCACGGGGCTTCCACGTGGGTCCGAATCAATACGATTCTCCCTGAGTTCTATGATATCCCAAAACTTCCAGCATTCTTAATTCTATGGTGTAAATCCATCCACCAACAAGTCCAACGACTGGACTTGGTCCTCGGCTAACTCATAGGTTAATGGGGAATTTGGTGTTCGGCCTTTTGATTTGAGATCCATCCAATACCAATTTGTTCACAGATCGACGATTCACAATGATTGTGGAACCCCATCTGAAAAGTGCTCACCCATCTCTTTTTAATCATGGTCATTGATCCTCCACCCCAATGATATCAACGACGTTAGTTGATTGTGGACCATGAACTAGCACGTCCGTTAATTTTTCCTTTGTGCTCCACAATGATTCCCAACCATCGATTTAATCGAATGGTTGGTGTTTGATCCATTAACTCCAATGGATCTTTAAGTCAATCTGAAAACTGAGATAGGTTCTCCTTCCAATGAATGGCTCACGTTCATCTCCTCTGTCAAGTTCTTGATTCATCTATGGCTCTTGTTACTCCGAGAGTTCGGGTAATTTTGACTATCGTGAAGTTTGACATCCCAGGGCTTCAAGATCCTGAAACTCTGAAACCATCAAGATCTATCTCCTTGCAGGCTTAGCGTAGGGTTCCTAGACCCAGGTCACATGGACCTTCTGATAACTCTCAGGCTATGATCTCTACTCTTAGTCGATTTTTGGTTAAGTCTGTGGGCGCGAGTTTAATGTCTCTCAGGCTACTGGTTTGAATGAAGCGCCTTCCTAACTTGTAGAAATCTAAGTTCTGAAAAAAAGTGGGGTAAACTTGTGGGATTACCAAGACGATAGCAGTTCCAAGAGGCTTTCTCTGAATTTGGAGCTGTGAGGTAGCTCCCTGGGGAAAACACCTTCAAGGGTTAAACTGGAGCATATAGGAAAATCAGAAGCATAAGTTCTCAAGGAAGCCAACATATACACATAGCTAAAAAAATTCAATACATAAACCATTTATAGATATGTAAATACATGCATGCAACCATTAATTCCCAATTCAATGCATAGAGTACGAAAACACTTATCAAAACCAGATAACGTGAAGCGACTGCTGGAAGGGGTGCTCGTTTCCACCCAACCATAGGCTTAGTTACTCCTAATGGATTTACCACTAGCCACCCCCGAGATAGACCATGATGCTTTGAGATTGAATCTCTTCTTCTGGCACATAAATAGATAGGGACGAAGGTTACTCTCCTTCTCCTGACTCAATATTTATTTCCTGCGATTAGAACACACTATTTTCACATTTCTTCCTCGAACCTGAGAGCTCAGTATCTTGTCTCTGTATTCTTCGTAGGCCTTCCTCTTCCCACCAAGCCTTCCTTTCTTTCATTTCTCAACAAGATTGCATGTGGCTCAAATTCCTAGTTTGTGGTCAGGTCTGGAAGCCTTACATATGGGCAGTCTGCCCCATCCCCTAATTAACTCTTGAGGAGATCTTCCCACCTACCATATTGACTATAATCCATTCTTGGGTCAGAGGGATGTTCTAATCTTGAGCAATTAAATTCAAGAAAGTATTGGTCTGGTGGAGGTTAACACAACCATTCCTTGTCCCCTTCACCATCTCTTTCATATAATTCTTAGTCTCTCGTAGCACACCCCCTTTCCAACAATCATGCAACACTTATCCATTTTCTATTAAATAACAGAATTTACATTCATCGACCTTTTATGCAAAGGTCCATGAAATCAAACATTCACACATATTGAGTTTTCCATAGTCTCTTGGCCAATATAATTATATTTACCAACTAGGGGAAACAGGGTGTTACAATTCCCTCCCCCTTAAAGGAACATTGTCCTCGATGTTCTATATGTCAACAAGCTATGTATATATAGAAGTAAACAAAATTGGATATGCATGTTTCATGGAATCCTCCATTTCCCATGTAGCCTCATCTGGGCCAAAGTGTTTCCACTGCACCTTGACTTGTGCAATGATTTGGTTCCCGAGTGAGGTTTCCTTCTTGTCTAGTATGCATTTAGGTTCTGGCAGGAATTTTCCCTCCAGCTCCACCTGGATCATAGACCAGTCAATTATATGATTAGAATCATGTAGATATTTCTTCAATAATGAAACATGGAAAACATTATGTGCCTTTATTGTGGGAGGGAGTGCTAGCCTATAGGCTACAGGTCCCACTCTACCTAAGACTTCAAAGGGTCCACAATACTGAGGTTCTAGCTTGGCACAAGATCCCATTCTCAGGGAGCTCTTATTGGGCCTAACTCTAAGATATACATGATCTCTTGTCTTGAACTCTCTGAGAGTTCTTTTTCTATCGGCGTAGATCTTCTGTCTATCCTAAGCAATTTTTAGATTTTGTTTTATATTAATCACTTTTTGTTCCGTTTCTTTCAGCATGCCTGGTCCGATTGTAATTATATCCATCGTATTACTCTAGATGATTGGAATTTTGCACTGTCTACCATAGAGGGATTCAAAAGGGCTCGTCTTCAATGACTCTTGATAACCGTTGTTGTAGGCAAATTCTACCAATGACAGGTAGTCTTTCCACTTTTTAGGCTGATGCATTACATGCATTCTTAACATGTCTTCTAATATTTGGTTTACTCTTTCTGTATGTCCATCAGTTTGGGGGTGACAGGTTGTTCTAAACAACAATTTAGTCTCAAAACTAGCCATCAAGGATTTCCAAAATCTTGAAGTGAATTTTGTGTCTCTATCGGATACAATCTCTCTAGGCATGCCATGCAGTTTGAATATCTCCTTCATGAATATGTTGGAAATATCTATTCCTTGCATGTCGAATTGAGAGGAACGAAGTGAGTAGACTTGCTCAATTTTTCCACCACTATCATGATGGAATCATTCTTCTTAGCCAATTTTGGTAATCCGGTGATGAAATCCATGGAAATGGTTTCCCATTTCCATTCTGGAATTGGTAGAGGTTGTAACAACCCTACTGGGTGTCGGTGTTCTACCTTAACTTGTTGGAATTCTAGGCACTTATCTATATAGTCAGCTATGTCCTTCTTAAGTCCAGGCCAATAGAATTTTTTCCTAGTGGTTGTGATCATTTATGATATCCTGGGTAACCAGTATATTGTCTCTTGTGTAGTTCATCCATTATGAACCTCTTCAAGTCATCACAACTTGGGATATACAATCTATTTTTGTAAGTCAATAGGCCTTCATCGAGCATCTAATAGCCCTCATACTTTATCCCCATAGGCTCTTGCCTTAGGTATGAGGTCACGGTCTTGAAGAATGAATATGTTTCTTGTGCATTCCTGACTCTTTCTCTGACATCTATTTCACAGGTGCTCATTGCTTCCAAGTGAATCTCTTTCACACTTCTAATAAGGGCATCAACCACCCTATTTTCCTTTGATTTGTTTGATTTCAAAATCAAACTCACTAAGGAGATCCATCCACCTAGCTTATCTAGCATTGAGTTTTGGTTGATCAAACAAGATATTCAACCCACAGTGGTCTGTCATAAGTACAAATATCCTACCCAGGAGGTAATGCCTCCACATTTTTAAAGCATGCACTATGGCAACCAACTCTACATCATGGGTCACATAATTGATTTCATGCACATTCAATTTTATGGATTTGTAGCAAATTACATGTCCTTCTTGCATAAGGAATCCTCTGAGTCCTTCCTTGCAGGCATCTGTGCACATGAGGAATTCATTATCAGGGCCTGCAATATCCAACATGGGTGCATGGGTCAGAAGGTATTTCAGTTCCTAAAATCTTTCTTCACATTTTGATGTCCAAGTGAATTTAACCCCATTTTTCTGGAGGGTAGTGATTGGACAACCAATCTTGGAAAATCATTTTATGAACCTTCTATAATATCATGCTAAGCCCATAAAGGATATGATATCAGATACATCCTTTGGGGTAGTCCATTCCATAATAGATCTGATATTGTTAGGGTCTACTACCACCCCTTCTTCAGAAATAACATGGTCCAAGTAATGTACTTGCTTCTGGAAAAATCACACTTGCTAAACTTAGCGTAGAGATGATGCTCTCTTAGTACTTGAAGTACAAGTCTAACATGTTCTTCATGCTCCTCTCTGTTCTTGGAGTAGATTAATATATCATCAATGAAAACCAATACAAATATTTCTAGAATTTGTTGAGTAGGTTTTTCATCAAGCACATAAAAGTGGTGGGTGCATTAGTTAATCCAAATGGTACCACCACAAATTCATAGTGACCATATATTGTCATGAAGGTTGTTTTGTGGATATATTCATCCTTGATTCGAACTTCATGGTATCCATACCTTAAGTAAATCTTTGAGAAAATGGAAGCACCCCCTAATTGGTCGAACAAGTCATCGATTCTTGGTAAGGGATACTTGTTCTTTATGGTTTTCTTATTGATTTGTCTATAATCTATGCACACTCAAATTCTGCCATCTTTCTTCTTCACAAACAAGACTAGTGCTCCCAATGGAGACACACATGGTTGGATGTAGCCTTTTTCCATCATTTCCTTTAGTTGTAGCTTGAGATCAACTATCTCGGGTGTACTCACCCTATAGGGTGTTCTAGACACTGGCACTGCTCCTGGTGCAAGTTCTATCGAGAAGTCAATGTCTCTTCTCGTAGGTAGACCCAGTACCTCTTCTGGAAACACTTATCTATAATATCTTAATATGGGGTGGTCCTCTAGGTTCGTTTTGTCATCCTCAACAAATTCCAACACTTGTATTGCATATAGAGGACATCCCTTTCTGCAATACTTTTTCATTTGAAGGGATAATATTCATCTCACTGAGACAGGTTTCTGAATCCCTTGGAGGGTTATCTTTATCCCTTCATCATTTACATATTATAAAGTTTTATTCTAACATTCCAACTTAGTTTTATAAGCATCCAACCATTCCATACCAATCAACAAGTCATAAGATCCTAGGGGAAGTATGTTAAGGGTCGCTTGGGTGGGAAATCCATCCATGATGAATTGGAAATTTGATATGACCTCTGCTACTTGTATTTTGGTTCCAGTGGCTAGTTGTACCAACCATGAATTAACACTTCTAACTAGTTGCAGTTTACACTTATCAACAGTCTGAGGGGAAACATAACTCAAATTAGAACCAGGGTCAATTAAAATAGAAACTAGACGGTTGGCGATCATACCTTCCATATGCACCACTGAAGCTTGGTGGTCAGCTTGTTTATTATCCAAAGCTGCATAAAACCGTGGCATGCTCTTAGCCACATCATTGATTGTGGTGGCTTCTTGGATGTTGTAGACATTCCTACTATTTTTTTGTCTATGTGGGCAATCCCTCAATATATGTTCTTATCTGTTTCATGTTCAAGGGTTCTCTATTTGGGTTATTAGTATTTACTGGGCCTTTTCCAAATTGTTTATTTCCACTCTGGGAGGGGAAGTTCTGTTGATACACACTTCACGTAGGAAGGTTCATCCTTGATCCAAAAATGGATCGAGGAACCAAAATGGGTTCAAGAAGGCCTAAAAATCAAAGTGCTCAGAATCACTTCAAAATGGATGTGTGTGTAGGCCTCGTCGTTATGAACCCAATGCAAATTGAACGGTCTCAAGAAGACACTGTATGCGAAAGACATCTCATTCTATTTATTTTACCAAACAGGCAAATTTTTGCTGACTATACAGTTCGTACAATGCTGACGTGGCAGCTGACCATAAAATCCATACGACTGTACAGTGACGTGGTAGATGCATTGGACATTGACTGGGTAGTTGATTTTGTTGACAAGTGGATGATTTATATTGTGACACATGGCACAACTACAAGGGTGACACGTGGCACATCCGTACAGCTGATGTGGCAAGCACTGTACAACCGTACGACATGTGGAAGACAACTGGACTGGAAGACTGACGTGGGTAGGTGAATATGTGGTTGAATATTTGTTTGACACGTGGCATATTTGGGTGAATCTAATAGTGCCACGTGGCCCAGTCATGGGCTTCCATGTGGCACCCCTCCATTGGTTGTTCTGTTTGGAAAAATTATTTGTGACTCCACAGGAGTCGAACCTGTGACCTCCGGTCTGGGTGAGTGATTTTGCAGGGCCGGGCTACCAGCCCACCCACATTGTGACTTAACAGATATAGTCACAACTAATTATTTAAAGTGTAAGGTATGTTCAGTCGACGGAGAATAAGGTTGGGGCCTAGTCCCCAACGCGCGCTCCATCTAACTTACCATGTAACCTCACTCCTATATTTGTAGGCATGGATTTTATTTGTGGTTTAAGCCCCAGTTTACGGTATTCCATACAATTGTACCATATCACCCATAATTGGCGTGGAAGTATGGAGTTAGTGCTCAGTCGGTCGGGCTATCCCACCAACCAAGGCACATGACTAGGGGGCTAGAGACCAAGGGCCAACAACGGGGGTGCATGGAGGTATATGTCGTGGCAACATGGGCCATAGCCACATGACCAGAGCTAGGAATCCAAGGGCTAGCGTGCTAGCACTAGACTAGGGCCACATGGAGGGCGCAAATGTGACCAGGAGCCCGAGGATCAGGGGTTGTGCCCTATTTTAGCCCAAAAGTGGGTTTTTAAACTTTATTATATGATTTTAGTGATTTTTCAGTTAGTTTTGAGAGGTTTTTTCCATTCTTGGAGGATCTGGAGATCTTTTTTAGGCCATATCTTGGGGGAAGTTGGGAGTTTCTTACCCACTTCAAGCTTATATAAAACAGAAGTTCTCGGCATCCTTAGGGTGGTACAATAGGGAAATGTTGAAGAATTGTAAATCCAAAGACATTTTTATGCAGGGAAGCCATTGAGGAGAGAAACCATGTGGGCCATTTCTAGGAGCGTCGTTCATCCGTTTTCAGTGCTTTCAATTGTGATGGGTTCTTGAGATCTAGAAGAAAACATATAGATCATTTTGTAATCCATTTGGAACTTTTATGAGGTACTTTTGAAGCTTTGAAGAGAAATAAGAAATCCTCACCCACTGAGACAAAGGCCTAGAGACATAGGCGAGATTGTTGAACTTCGTTATCAAATTTTGTTGTTATGGTTTGTTGATTCTTGTGCTTATTTCCATATATGTATATTTTATATGGATGCCATGTTTCATCATTAATTCTTCCTCTTTCATCAAATTCCTAAATGGTTAATGAACTCGTGCTTTAAAACTCAACCATAGTCTTTAAAAGATATTTTCGGATCAATCCTAGAATCCTTCCTATAGTTCTTAAATCTTGAGGATTTAATCCCCTTCTTCTTGAATCCCAAACTATTCTTCTTCTTCCAGTCCTCTCAAGGCTTCGTCTGGCTCCCAAGTTATTCATAACAATACCTTGCCTTTCAGATAGTGTCTTCTAAGGTCTTTGGCTTATCAAACTCAATGTTGTTCTGGTAGGTCTGAGGTAACCCACTGAAAAATCGTTGCACTTTTACCTTTTCATCATTTATGTAGGGTACATACCTCAACAGTTCAAGGAATTTATTGGCATATTCCTCTATGATGAGTTGTCCCATCTTGAGTTCATAGAACTCCTTAGTCTTCCTGTCAAAGTATTTATCTAACAGATACTTCTTCTTGAAGTGTTTCTCAAATTGTTTCCATGATAAGTCCTCTTCATGGATTCCTTTCACATTATTAAGGTCTTCCCACCAAATGGAAGCCTTTCCATTCAGGTTGAAGATGATTATTCGAGCCTTCAAGTTTTTAGAGTAGTCATGGACTCTAAAGTACTTCTTTAAACCAAGAAGCCAAGATTTTGCCTCTTCCCCTTTCTCAATCTCATGAATTTTGGAATGATTTCGCTTCTTTCCTTTCTTCTGAGAATGTGAGCTAGTTTTGCTACTATAATATCCCTCAAAGTTGCCATTTTCCTTTCCAAAGGACTCTCTCGATGAGCATCCCATGCCTTTAGGTCGAGCCTTCCTCGAGGTACTTCTCCTTGTGTGGCCACTTCTAGGACCACATTTTTGTATTTCAAGTGGACTTTGAATTATCTTGATATGTCGTCGGTCCACATGACTGGTTGCAGGTCCATGTTGCAACTACCTCTATTTATCAGATAAGATCTGCTTCAAGACTACATTAATTTTTGTTTTTTTTTCTTGCTCCTTTATCAATCTCTTGTTGTATCCCTTGCAACTCTGTAATTCATCCATAAGGTGCCTTATAGTTTCAACTATATCCATAGGGGTCTCCACTGCCCTCCCCTCACCAAAATATTCATCTCTATTGTGGGAGCCATACCCCATTTCATGGAGCGTCACCATCCTTTATGCTTGTGGTTTCCCATGATTCACTGACAGCTGGAGTGGTGAAAAAACACTTGTTGTTATCTAACATTCTATTAGTTAATGAACAACACATAGTTCATTTTTCTTAAATACACACACAGTAGAAAGTTTTCATTCTTTTCTTTAGTAATAGTTTAACTAGACTCTTTAGGAAAGAGGTAAGGCAGGGCATCACCCTTAAGATTTTCTTTAAACATGGTAAGGTAAGGTAGGGAATGTAATCATTAATTCCCAATTCAATGAATAGAGTATGAAAACACTTATGAGAACCAGATAACATGAAGTGGCTATTGGAAGGGGTGCATGTTTCCACCCAACCATAGGCTCAATCACTCCTAACGAATTTACCACTAGCCACCCTCAAGCTAGACCACGATGATTTGAGATTGAATCTCTTCTTTCGTCATAGAAATAGATAGGGATGAAGGTTACTCTCCTTCTCCTGACTCAGTCTCTATTTCCCGCGATAAGAACACACTCTTTTCACAGTTCTTCCTTGAAATCGAGAGCTCAGTCGCTCGTCTCTGCACTCTTCGCAGGCCTTCCTCTTCCCAACACTTCTTCCTTTCTTTCCTTTCTTAGCAATATTGTGTGTGGCCTGAATTCCCAGTCTGTGGTCAGGTTTAGAAGCCTTACATATGGGCGGTCTGCCGCATCCCCTCATTAACTCTTGAGGAGGTATTCCCACCTACCATCCTGATTGTAATTCATTCCTAGGTCAGAGGGTTTCTCTAATCCTCAGAAATTAAATCCAACAAAGTATTGGTCTGATGGAGGTTAACACAACCATTCCTGGTCCCCTTCACCATCTTTTTCGTAGGATTTGTGGTCTCTCTTAACACACCCYTTTTCCAATAGTCATGCAACACTTATCCATTTTCTATTAAATAACAAAGTTTACATTCATTGACCTTTTATGAAAAATTCCATCAAATCAAACATTCACACATATTGTGTTTTCCATAGTATCTTGGCCAATATAGTTATATTTACAAACTAGGGGAAACAAGGTGTTACACTATGGAGGTCATGGGGTGGATTTCCCCTGGACTCCATAATAATTTTACCACATATTAACCATTATTGGCCAATGAGGGGTTGCCACGTGGAAACCTCTTATTGGCTAACGTGTTCCACATGTCAACAAACCATTGGACCACTCGAAATCCACTTGTCAACCTGTGATTGAACCACCTATGTTGCCCAGTTAGTTGTTTTGCCAGTCCACTTTTCTCCTTGGGGTGTGTCCATGTCACCTATATGGTCATTCCATGTGTCCCTGTATGAACATGACAAGTGTCCTTTTTACCCCTTTGACTTGTGACTTTCGCCTGAAGTTCATATGATCTTTGTTTGATGAATTGTTTGCACTGTTGGAAATATGACAATGAGCTCTATGCATTGATTTAGTTTTCAAGAAAATTTGAGATAGTTTAATTTTGAGCATTTATGGATCCCTTGGGACCTCTGTGAGAGTTTTGGATCCTCCTAGACCTCTGTGAGCATTGCTTAGATCCTCCTGGATCATTCTCCTAATTTTTTTCATGGTTGGAATGGCCTCAATCTCTAGTAATCCACTTAAGGAAATCCAATTCCTTTTTTATGCTTGTCTACAAAATCTGTACGGGCTTCCTTCTAATAAACTTTCTCTCTTGCTTTGTATCCTTTACAAAATTCCAAATAGCATTTACTTTCTCTGATACCAAAAATGAACTCCATTCATTTAATGTATTCCATCTGAAATTGAATACACAAGAAAAAATTAAATTTCTCACTCTGATACCAAAATGATGACCTCCCGATTTGTTCTTCCCACATATGAAAAATTCTATAATTAAATTATGCTCAGCTTGGAAGTAAAGCTACTCCTCTAAGCCCCCGACTTGTTCTTTGTTGGTATGTGTAGGGAATTCTTACCTTACACATTCAAGGATCACATTAATCTTCTCCACCTCCAAGCATATAAACCTTTGTTGAGCCTCAGACTATGACTTGACTATCATGTTCATTGTCCAATGTTGATCTAGATCTTATCGAACGATTCACATCTTATTTCTCCATGAACAGGTTGGTCTTCAATCGGATGGTTATTATTCAATTGTGATTTGATCAAACGGTAAGATCTTAGGCTCAAACCTTCCTTTTTAGACTCCTAATGAATACAACACTCCAACATTGGACTCTAATGAAATGCCTCTTCTTTCATACCCCAAACTTTTGAATGATCTCCACCATCGATCATTTAAAATTCATTAGTCTTCACTTCCACTCTACTAGGTCCTCGTCATGTGACTTGTACGTATCTTCCATGTGTCACCTTTACATTCGTGGATCCATCTATCATGTTTCCACTTCACATTTGTGGGTGTCAATCACTATGTATCTCAGCAAACCACCTCATGACATCTTCAGAACCGTTGATCTATTCAATTATGAATAGATCTTAGATGTATTTTGGACTATATCTCTCAGAGTATTTCTTACACTATGGTAGTCTTACTCCGATAACCAATAATTTTCTACCACACGTCACTTTCATAGCTATTGTTGTGGACTACTCTGAATTAATATATGTCGTTGGTCGCATTGCCTTCATTGGAGTATTAATTGTTACTACACTTTGAATACTTAACTCTGAAACACGTGATATTGTTGTATTTGACTCTGAATACTGAACAAAATCTGGTCGTTGATCTRGAAGAKCTCCATTCCAGATCTAATCTCATCTATCCAAGCATAAACACACAAATAAAACCTTATCTTATGAATTGACAATAATGATTAACTTCTAATTTTGATCCAACAATCATTGTTTCCCCTCATCTGCAAAACACCATAAGTTCACCACAATATTCAATCCAACGTCTCTCGCTCACTTGGCTCCCGATCTAATGATCCAACTTCACTAATAGATATAACGCTTCTTTTGTGCTGACCTCCACAACCTGACAGTTACAAATGGCCCATGATAAGTATTTGACGAGTCCTTTTATTTTGAACTCATAAACCAACAAATGCGATGGTTCTTCCTTTATTATGTTCACCATCGTTTACACACACTTGCGACTAGTATGGATCATTGATCTCGAAATTGATCAATGATCATTGAATGAATTTTGTTGTTTTGGTACTGGAGTCTTCTCCAAAAAATTATTTCAAATCAGAATCTTCCTCCATGATCTCGGTAGATATTTCAGAAACCTGCAAATATAATCATAAGAGAACTAAATCTGCAACACTCAATCTTGCATAGATTTAACACACACACCACAATGAATATAGATCTTTGGACAAACAATTCCATGTAACTCTCAGAATAGAGTGATTCCATTACTAAATTATACATATACTGTACATAGGGTTTACATAAGGCCTCTCTCCTCTAATGGCCTCTCATAATCTCACTCTCTGCCTTGATTTCCTTGTTGAATGGCCACTCCAATATGCCATTAGGATTACAACATTTAACACAAAGACTTTGAAGCCATAATCTGTTTTAGATCCACAAAATCCTCATTCACAACCCTTAGAATCCTCTAGATCCAAAAAATACTCAAGAGATCTATAACTTACCCCTAATATCTCTCTAAGTCCTCACAACTCTCGAGATATGATTTAACAAGACAGGTCTAATTACAATCATATATTCTCAACCAAATCCCATCCCTACACATCCTTCTAGAATTCCATAAAAGATAGGAATTTCAAACAGTAAAAAAATTACATTCAAGACCCATAGGCCTAGTCAAATATGATTGACTTGGGAGGGAAAATCCTCTTGCATCAGAATTCTAAGGAAAAAGAATATTCATGATCTTCTTATCATGAGTCTTCATTTGTTGATGTCCTCCTATGTAATGTCCCCAGGGCCGAGCCTTGTTGTAAATCATGTTTATGAAATGAATTGTAATTATGTTTTATAGGCTGGTGGGCTTATGTGATTATTAGGCCAGAGAGCCTAAGTGTTGAAGTCCAAGAGCCTGATTTTGTACATGTATCTATGCAGAACATTAATAAAATTATAAGCATCGCTACGTGTAGACCGACCACGATGAATGAGTGATGGGGGACTAAGCTTCCACAGAGTGGGTAAGGGATTAGGGGATGGAAGGTGGGAAAAGGGGCTAAGTGTTGAGCCTAGGGGCTTAAGTCCTTTGGAATAATATTTTAATATTATTCCAAAAAGACCATGTGAAATATATGTTTGATCCTAAGTTCTTTTGGAATGACAAGTGACTTCCAAATGGGGAGGAACGTATGCTGATGTAACACATGCAGTTTCATGGGTGACAAGTGTCAACCCAATTGCATGCAGTAAAAAATGTTGAATTGATCTGTGATGGGGGTTCCTCCTCCATTCCACCATCGATCATCTGAACGTGAGTCCCGTCTGACCTCTGCAAGATACCCTCATGCAATTTTGAAACCGGGGAAAAGGTCTGTGTTGATTCTTGGGAAAGCTGGTACACCCTTTGTTCTGAACCGTCGATTCTGTGTCGACCCCTACGTGGATTGTTGGTCATGAGTCCCTGAGAAAACCATAACCGTGAGACTATTCCTTGATTGTTGAGTTGGTTGGGTTGAAGTATGTGGCTGTCACCTGTTTGGGAAGCCCGTGACTGTATACCCAGTTGATTGTTGTGGCCACGCAGTGCTGGACTGCACGTGGCTTGCTGACCAGTGTAAGTTCATGTTGAGCCAGTGTGTAACCTCTCTCCAGGTGAGGGAGGTGATTGTTATTGAAGAGGCAGGTTTTACTAAGCCTGTGAGTGACTCTCTCCAGGTGAGAGAGTGTGCAGAGGAAGGAGAGAGCTCCTGGAAGGAACCCTGTAGCTGCCACAGAACTCGAAGATTTCCTGTCTGGCATGTTGCTGAAGCCCAAGGCAAGGGAGGTTAGCAGCCAAAGGACTGTCTAGGTGACAGAGAAGGTGTATACTCTTGGGGTGGGACATGCATGTGGGGAAGGAGAGACTGTGGGCAGTGGGCATAAGTGGTTCCTGGGAGAGAATCCTCCCTCTTTTACGTGTATTCTTCCAGAGAGAGTTTGCTAGGAAGTGGTTTTCTCCTAGAGAGAGTCCAACACCAGCTACGAAGCTCTGAGACTTCCTAATCTGGTCTGTTTCTAAGACCCAGAGAGGGAGGTGAATCATCGATGGACTGTTCTTGTGAAGGTGTATACTCTCGGGCAGAGTAGGCATGTGGGGAATGAGAGCTTGTGAGTAGTGGGCGTAAGAAGGCATCCTGGGAAGAATCCTTCCAGTTGTTCTGTGTTGTTTTCCCAATAACCTCAGCCTAGCCTAGGATTCCTTGCCTTGGGGTGGAGCTTAGTCCCAGCTTGGGGGTGACCCACTGTTGAGCTTGATGAGCAACATGGTCTAAGGCTGGGAGGTTCATGGAAGGTCTGCACGTGGTTGGTGGAATTACCACAGTTTCAAAGATAAGTATCAATTTATGTTAAATGTTACGTTTTGCATGCCTGTGATGCTTATATTTTATCATGTATTATGTTGTGCAGATGAATTATTTTTAATGCCAAGGAATATTTGTGTTAGCAATAATTATTATGCTTACTCTGAGTCAAATGTGTTTCATTTGATTTAAATTCATGTTATCAATCAAGTATGAGAATGATGTTGTTCCACAAAGTAGCATCTACCCA
>SNQJ01S0008326.1:231350-264161 GCA_010110895.2 Picea sitchensis | reverse complement strand
CCAGCGGCATCCAAAACCCTAACCCAATGACCTGGATTAGTCCAAAACCCTAATTCCTTAACCGGAAATAGAAAACCATCGGCAAAAACCATGTGCCGAAAAAACCACCTAAATACATGACACATTTCCCGAGGTAGGTGTCACGTTTCCCGGGGCATAAAAAAAATTTCCGGGGGCACTGCCCCCGGACCCCTGCGCACCCAGAACATATACTCAGACACTACTACTCGTGCAAAGAATATAACACGTACCCAACATCATCTTGTTGGAAGGTTTTCACCTGTCAAGGAGGGTTCGAATGACTTCTCATGGATCAATTAGATTTCAAGGGACACCTAAACCTAATATGTATCTCTATTAAAGACCTCATGCAGTGAGTTGGAAACAATTTATTAATGACTTCCAACAACTTCCTGAAAATTAGCAGTTTGTTGGATTTTTGTCTCTTTGACTATTGCCACCTATCTCCAAGGCCTAGAGTCCAATGAAAGAGATGGGATTCAACCTCCTAAGGATATTGAGAAGTTTTCTATTTAAGGAAGAAGGGATCTCTTAGAGAAGGGTTGGACCCTTGGAGAAGGAGACTTATGTATTCTATTGGAGCTTGTTTATCTTTTTGTGATATTAATACATAAGCTACTCTTGTCTTCCTTTGAGATTCATTATAGCATTTTGGTTTAGTGTGTGTTCCTATATTACATATTCAAGATTGTACTGTATGCTAGTATGCTCTGCGTTTTCTTAAGGGAATTCATCTCTGATGCTCCTTTTTCATTAAGTGTATACATGTTATGTGTCTGAGAATTATTGGTTTAGAATTCATCTGGTTATGGTGCTCTATAGTAACTTTCCCCTTTATGTTTTCTTCTAAAGTTGTAATAAGAATTCATCTGTAGATAGATGTTCTTACTACAATGGGCTTTTTCTATTTTTCAAGATGTCATCTCATTATCTTATTCACTGAACCTAATTCTTACCTTGCCTCAAGGTTGATAGACAAGATTTTGCCAGTTATTATATATAAGTCATTAAGATTCAAGTTTTGACTCAATTTCCCAAGGCTACTTCTCTTTGCTTGTCAAACCACCAATCTTTCTAAAAACAACATGTTCTTATCAGAAATATGACCTTTTGAGTGTTAATGTTGAATATATTTTGAGTGAGACAGCATTTTGGCTATGAGAGAGCCCTTTCTAATTGTATAAGGTCAAAATACAGTCCAAAGTGGTTGAAATGGTTACCTCAAGGTTTCCTTGATACAACCCAAGGAAAATATCAAGTGATAACAAAAGGTATAGGGCGTTTATACTCATGTTTCTCGGAATTTTGAGAGGAATTTGATGGTGATGTTATTTTATGTAAAAATTCTATGTATGAAAAGTATTAGTCCAATTTGTCATGTATGAGACCCATAGTCTCATTATGTGTGCAAAAAGGGGTCTTTAAACACCGATTCAAAACATAGTAAATTTTATACTTAATTTTCTCGTAATTTCGTGAGTAATTCAGTAATGACCTATGTTTCTATGATTGAGTACAAGAATTGAAGAGTGACTTCAAATTTGACTTTGTAAGCCCATTTATTGTAATTTTGGCATTTTGAGAATTAATAAGAGAGGTATATTTCTCTCTATTTTGGCACTTGTTATTTCCACAAGTTATATTTGTCAGTTAATGAAGTTTATGGATAAGTAATACATTCACATGTTATTTGTAAATAGTCAAGTCGACCTTCAATTTCGTTAATCTGGTTGAATGTTTATGTGTCTTTATGAACTAATTGACATCTAAGGACTTTCGGGTTGAATTGATATCAGAGTTTGATGATATTTCAGATCAAGTTGGTATCATAACTTGTTTGGTATTTTCATATCATTGGAGCAACAATTTCTTGGAGTAAAGGTTGAGTTATCTTGTTAAGGAGACTGAGGCTATCTTGTTGGCCAAGTTACTTGGGTTGTTGGGATGAGTTTTCTCTTAGCACCGAGTTCCTCCATGTTGTTGGACCGAATTTTTATTTCCATAGCCGAGTTAGCTCCAGACCGAAGTGTCTCTTGTGGTTCGATCGTAATAGCTTGTAGGGGTTGAGTTTAACCCATATTTGGGTTGTGTTTCTCATCCTGAACTGAGTTTATTAACTACTAGACCTAATCTACTATGGAAGGGGACGAATCTACATAACAGAAGTTGGTTTTAATTGCAACAACTATTCTAAAGGGGTCGATTCCCCTTTTTCTACAGGACCATGAGTATTGGAGGAGGTTGTGGGCTTGATTGAGGGGTCGTGGCATTGTGAGGAGACCCGTGGGGTTTCTAGAGAGCCCGACTTCTCCCTTTTTACAGAGAGAGAGAGACAACAAGAGGCCACGAGGGTCCCTTTTATGGCCGATTTACTACTTCTACAAATATGAGAAGCAGAGAAGGGGCCGCGAGGTCCTTTGGTGAGGCCATAGAGGGCCTTAGGAGAGAATGTGTGGGTTTAGCAGGCCGCGAGTGGCTAGAAGAGAGCCACAGGCACTAGAGTAGGGTCGCAACCTTCCTTGGAGGAGTCATGAGGGATTACAATAGGTAGTGAGGGGTGTAGAAGGGAATCGTGAGGTCTTGGACTGAAATGTGGGGTTGAGGAAGGTCAAGTGCCTTTTTTAAGAAGGTCATGAGGGTTGAGAGGGCCAAAGCCCTTATCTGTTGAGCAGCGTGGTTTTGGAAGGGGCCATGAGGCCATTTTCTATTCCATGAAATCTAGGAGGAGGGCCGAGAATATCCTTGCTTGAGACTGAATTCCCTGCAACAAATTTCCAATTTGACATGGAGTATGTTTGCAGTCCTGGACTGAGCATATTTCATTTGTTGAGGGGTTGTTCCCTATCATATTATTTCACAAATGTAACAAGTCAGCAATATCTAAAATAAACTCATATCTTATATGGTATTTAGATTGCTATTTATTTGCGGTGGATGTGATATCTTTGTGGTAATTTTTACATGCAATATGAAACTATATATATGGAACAAAAACTCTCAAACGTTCCTTGAAAATACCACATGAAAAAACCAAATAACAACTCATATGTATAACAACACAATAGAGGGTGGACACTAGGGTTTTTAGGAGTGTGACAAAATACTTACAATATAAATAACTACAGTGGTAGAGGCTGGGTTTTATAGTAAGTGTTTGACAAAACCCTAAGCCAGAAACTACCAAATTACTACAGTTTTGTAACAACCATGTTGCATTTTCTTAAGAAGGTAAATCTGGAACATGTGGCTGAACTTTTGAGGGAGCTAAAAAAAAATACATGTCTGACTATCGAGAGTATCTAACATTAGGTGGGGAGATCCGTGCAAATTTACCCTTTAAAATCTATTACACCCTCAAGCACGAAAGTTGTCCCAAGGATTTAGACGAAGATTACTTTAAAGACACAAGGTAGAAATTGATGGGAGATGAGTAGGTGGAGGAGCTTTCATCTAGCCATGAGGAGGATGTGTGCATAAAGGAGGACCAAACAACATCCTATGATACATCATCAGAGCTAACCAATGAGGTTGATGACACTAGTGTGTTGGATGGGTATACCTTTGATGAATCAACAAAATACGAGGATGCAACATATTATGATGACTACGAGGAAATGTTCTAATCAATCGATGTTGAGGATCCAACATATTTCAATATGTATGATGCTTATGATGAGGGTAGTTCAAGTGTGATAACACCTACGTGTGATGAGAATTTAGCACCGTATCTCCTTTATGATGTTGATGATGATGAAGACGTGATTGTACCTAGACATGATGGTGAAAAAAGAACCTTAGCATTGCAATATTTGGAGGACGGATAATTGGCCAAGGAGGATCAAATTATACAAGTATTGACGAGGGAAGATGGTGTTCATAAGTTTATTGAAGACCTTATGTGGAACACCTAGTTGGAGGAAAGGAAAAGGGGATTTGCAGATGGAGTCACTAGTACCCAATTGCACATCATAAAAAAAGAACTAGATCAGATGAAATACGATTACTTGCAGTTGTTCATGGATAGGGACCTTGTGCTCAAGTTCACTGAAGACAAGGAAAGAGAAGTTGAGGAGCTTTGTTACCCGTTGAGTTTGGTATGCTCTTCATCATTAACAACAACAAATACTTCATCATCTTTGGTAGCCATGACACATGAGGGCATGAGTGACAATCATGATTCAAGGGAGGATCCTCTTGTGATGATCTTGCACAAGGAGAATTCAGAGTTTCAAGTGCTTGATGAATGGTTTGATGCAGAGGGTTTTGACCATGCACCTATTTTGCATTACGGGGATCATGAGTCACTTATGTTGGAGAGACCACTAAAGGCTCAAGGCTTATTTATGGAGGAGATAGTTGAGCGTATTTCTTATGGACCAGGCCTCAAGGAAGTATATGCATCCATGGATTGGGTGGACAAGTATGTGATAGACATGAGCATGCTCTGGGATACAGGTCCAAACGACATCAGTAAAGGGATGTATATAGTAACACCTACAAGAAACAACAAGGTACATGAAGATTTAGTGATAGACAACAGTATGCAAGGGAATTCATTGGAACTCGATAGTTTGCAATGGAGTTGTGGGGTGTTTCCTCCAAGGAGACCTCCTGATAGAGTACTTGAGCATAAAATTAAGTTGAGATTACCCAAGATCGATGAGTGGATGGGTAAGCCTCGGGAAGCAACATATCCCTTGATGATCAGTCTACATCTGGAGAATCATCAGATGAGGGTCAAGGCACAAGATAGTCATAGGTCTACTTCTAGATTCAATTATGATATCTTGGTCATACCCTTGGGGTCGACCAATACACTAGTCACTTTTCAACCTTACAGGCAGTGGTAGAGGCATCTATTGTTGTTATTTGATTCCCTCATTATATATAGTGGGACATGATAGTTTCACTTGAGTCAATTGGATGAGACAAGTGGCATTGTGTACATGTCAGAGGTATTTCAATTGGACCATGTGATTTGTGTGCAGAGTAAACAGGAGGAGATCTAGACCTTGTTGGATCAGTTCACAGAGATTTCAGTAGGCATTAGGAGTGATGGACTTCGAATTTGGTGGTGGGATCCTAGCATTCATCAGAGTGATAGATTACTTCGGAGGACGAGGGTGATCGACAAGGTTGTGACAATGATTGATCTGCATCATTATGGGGATGTTGTGAGAGGAGTTGTTGAGCCTTTTTTTATACGATGAGGTATATTTTTCATCACGACACCCACGATCGATTCTATTTGTGGATTGGTAGGCTTCAACGTCATTGAGATGCCTTGGCGAGACATGATCTAGGATAGTGAGTCCAGTCCTTTCAAGTATTTCAATTTGGGGTCCAGGAGAGGAGAGCACAATTTGAGCATGGTGGTCAGACAATTATGATTAGAGAGACTGCAATGTTTGAAAACTCAACAGCCGATATAGATGAGATGACCAGTTTTTTGCTTTCCAGAGTTTACTCTTGGGATGTTTAGGTTCGATTTCTTGGACGAGTGGTATTTTGACGATTTGACTGAGTTTGTTTAGTTTCTGATTGTCTGGCTTATCAAAGGCAGTCATGTGGATTATGATGTTAGTACCTGGCAGATCAGGGCGATGAGTAGAGGGTGCTTCACATCATACAGGTTAGTTAGGGACCCTGGTGCCATTACCATTTATAGGTCGGTTCTAGAGAGGTCTGTATGGAGGGACTTTACGGATGATGAGTTGGGATATTTTTTGGATGATGCCTGGACGTCTAATTTTAGAGTTGGTTTGTTATAATTTACTGAGATACATGGGCAGGATATGATCCTCGATAGTGGGGACGATCCTTTGAGGAATTATATATTTTGGTTATAGGATTGGAGGATGCAGTCTAGGCAAGAGTATCATATATTTATGATAAGAGTGGCACACCATGATGGGTCCTTCTTGGTGATAGCATGGGACCCTAGGATTTTATGGATTGACAATCTAGCAATTGGTATAGATGGGAGAGCTAGTTGTTACTTTCAAGAACCTATTCATATGGAGCATCGGATTGGTTTCCTAGGTGGGATATTCTATGAGGGGTGGAATGAATCTTCATAGTACCTGATTTCCCTACCAATCAGTGGCCTTCAAGAGGCCTCTGGTGTTAGCACATTGCAGGACAATATTGTGGGTGGTAGGTGCTCTGCATCTTTCAGATTGCTTTGGGTCATGGGGATCATCATTAGCTTCAATTTAGTTCATTTTGTTGTTCATATGGGTGTTATGGCATTGCTCGAGGACAAGCAATATTTGGGAAGGGAGGATTTGTCATGCCCCCATTTTTGGGTTCCCCTATTTTGCAGTGGAAATGACTTTCGTGGATTGTCAGTGAAGAAAAAGGGAGTCAAAAGGGGTTATTTAATGTCACTTAGTTAGGAGATGTTATGTTTTTAAAGTGACATTAAGGAAATAAAGTAACTTTATATTAATAAGTTATTTAAACATTATTGAAGTGATGTTTAATATTAAAGTGAAAGTAAAAGCGGAATAAGGGTCATATTTGATTTAGTCAAAAAGGGAAAAGTTCTAAAAGGCATGGAAGAAGGATAAAACGTGGGGTAGCGCTTCACTTTGGATTATGTTTTGGATTGATCTCTTTGGAGTGCTCTTGGAGCCAAGGTTTTCGTTAGGTTTTTGGCAAAACCCTTACATTGTAGTTTAGTTTCGGTGGTGCAATATCCACCCTAGCTAGACAAGGAGGAGGATCAATCTTGGATCTTCATTGGAGCTTCATCTTGTGTTTTGTATTTATTTTGGGTTGTAGTGATTTTCTTGGAGAGGTTGTGGCAATTGGAGGGTTTGATCTCATCTGTTGAGGAGGCCATGGCCTGGTTCCAGGTTTTTGGCTTGTATTGTGTGTTTTCCATGGATGTATTGTTGTTGCCACAACAACCATTGGATTTTTGTATTCATATCTTCATTCATAATAAAATACTCCATGATTCTCTTCTATTGCCTGCAATATGTTTCTAGTATAATGAATGCAAAGTATTTGTAAAAAAATGCCAGCCATGAACAATATAATTGCATAAAATATCATAATATCCAACATAGCTCTAGCGGGGATATTACAGAAGATAAACAAGATGATTTGAGAGGAGAGGTTTTGAAGTATGGGAATGACATAATTTTCCACCAAGAAATATTTAATATAGTTAGTAAAGTAATAATCAATAATTGGATACAGTTACAAAAGCAAATCTAAAAAGGATTTTAATGCAATGTTATAACCATACATGTGACGTTGAATGTGACACTATTAGCATGTACCTACAATGCCAATACGACACATTTACTTTTATGCATTGATATGGCAATGTAGAATCAAACACAACATGCATTATTGTGACACACATGATGCTATATGAACACACTTGATGTGAAACACAACACTATATGAACACACTTGACACAAAACATGATGCTAACAAGGTCAATAATATTAACACACCAAATACAATGCAAATACAACATAAATACAATGTAAATACACCTCTACATGATGCTATACAATGCTATAAAAACACACGACATAAAATGTGTCTCTAACAGAACATATATTCTCTTTCATGACAACATGAGTGATGCAAAATCCAATGCATTGTGACGCAAATGTTGACACCCTCAACATTGTGAACACCAGAAGAAACACACACATTCAACATTGTTAGGTGATGTAAATGTCACAACATTTTTTTCTAAATGAAATATAAAATCTTCCATCACTAAAGTGTTTTTTTAATATAAATAAAAAAAAATTATTAACATTGTTACTTATTTACAATCTTGCTTGATATAAGAATTTACAAATTTTCCACATAAATTAAGTTATGATTTTTTTTTAATATTTTGACCACTACATTGTAAAGATTAAATTTTGGGTTCATCATGTTTATCTTTGTATCTATTTTTACATAACTAATTATAAAATTTATTTGTGAGAAGTGATTTGTGGGCATAGTTAATTGACATAATTTTTTGAAGGATGATTTATATTTGATTTCCTTAATTTGAGAACATTTTTTTTTTATAAATTACTCTTTTTTTTCTTTAAAATAAATAATCAAAAAATCAAAAAATAATCAAATAAAATTTGTTGAATTTTTTAATACTTTTAATTATAAAACATTTTCTAACTTAAAACATAAATTGGTTCTCTTTTTTCATCTTTCCAATAAAACAATTCAATAAAAATGTAAACATAACAAGCTCACTCCTTAATCATTTCAATATCAATATATACTTTTTCAATAAGATAAAACTATTATTAATTTAAATGCTTAATATAAATCAATTTTAAAAATTAAATATTAATAATTTTCTAACTTAATGTTAATAATAGAAATTGATTTACCTCATCCTTTTAATAAAATAATTAAATAAAATTTATGTTAATATCAAGCTAAGTCCTTAAGGCTTTTAATAATAAGATAAATAATTAAATAAAAAATATGTTGGTATCAAGCTAAGTACTTAAGGCCTTTTAATAATAAGATGGGAGAGGAACAATAATGATCTAAATGCTCAATCATAAATAAATTTAAAAGTGTAAACATCAATATGATGTGTTGGGTCCAACGTGAAATTCCTCACATGTATTTGATGCATTATTTTCATGGATTGCAATTTATGAGTGATAATGGTCCCATCTGTCACATATTGTAAAGTTTTCAAGAAAGTTCAAATACTCTTCACATGAAATTTAAAAAATCCATGGATTCAAAATTATGATATGGAGGCCCATCTCCCATTGGGTCAAAAACAAGGTGTTAAATTTTGGATGATCTTTGTATCAGATTAAGAAAGTAATAATTTTAGATTTTTCTATTGTATTAAAAAAATTGAAATATATTTTATAATTTTTATTGGAAGAGATATGTGATCTATATAATTTTTAATTAGTTAGATTGAAAACTTGTTATATATGAGTGTTTAATATATTTCGTAGTTTGAAAGAGATATGTCACATACGCTTATTCAATACACTTTATAATTTAGATAAAAAAAAAAGTTATATATATATATATATATATATTCAAAATGAAAAGAAAATAAGTATTTCATATTTTAAAGAGAAAAAAAAAAATTGATCATTCATTAATATTTTAATGTTAAATAAATTAATTAATTAACAAAATTTATTTTAATTTTAAATATTTTAAATAATAAGAAGTTTGTATTTTTTTTAATCATTCTTGATATTTTTTAATTGATTTAGTGCTAAGATGAATCTATGTTAATGGTTAAGTATAAAATAAGTAAATTAGATATGATGTCAAATGAAAAACGAGATAAAGATTTGAGACTCTTTTTGTCAACTATTCGTTTTGAAAGTGCTTTCTTTAAATAGATTTAAGGGTATTACATCTATCTCAAATAGGCCATGGACCACAATCAACCCACTTGCGCAAGAAAACAACTCTTTAAAGAGAAACCATTAACACAAGCACTTTCATTCGATTAAGCCACCACGACTAGGGGTAATATCTTGTCAAAGTTACACATTTCTTTCACCTAGCCCCAATCACTTATTCATGTCTTGTGGAGAAATTGAATTGTGGTAGATTACTCAACATGGCACCATCTTCACCACCAATCACAACCTTGTTGTCAACAAAATTTGGTTAACAAGTGCACTTATTTCCTTAATTGAATGAAACAAAACACACAAATCATTGACCATCATGAATCGTCTAAAACATACAAATCAAAATTTTTAATGTAAGAACAAGGAAATGACAACCTTAGATCATTATCACTTATCTTTCTTACTATCAACATACCTAAACCATGCCACTATTATAACTCATTCACAATAACTCTATAGCCACACATGAAAACACAATTCAAATCTTGTTTCTCTCTTTTTTCACGTGCATTGACTATAGATGCATGTGTGCCAAGAAAGGCATATGCATTGTTGTTATTGGTTTTTTGGATTTAACTATGCAAATAATTTTCAAAATAATATGTTTAGAGTGAACACTTGATTTATCATAGAAGTGTAGAGTGCAATGTTACATCAATGCAAATGGACTTGATAGTCAAGTAGAATCCATCAAATTTTGAATCTCAAGTGCAACATGTTATCTCTAAGTTGTTCGAAGGAACTACTCTTTATTATTAAACATGCAATCTGTGTACACTAGACAATGACGATAATAATAATAATCTAATTTGAGGTCATAACTTAGATAGACACCAAATCGATGTATGAGATCCTATCTTGTTTATAGGATAAAGTACCCTCTCCATACAATGATTTCAGTGTTTAGATTAGGGATATGTACATACCTTACCTTGTTTAAATTTGAACCTATAACTAATGCATTTTCTGATAGAGTTTATCTTCTCTTTAAAACATGTGTAAATTAATACATTTTCATTTATAAACGCAAAATTAGATATAAACTCTGATATTCACTAGAAATTGGCCAGTGCTAAAGCAAAATTGAGAAATCTTAGGGTTGTGTCAAGACTGGACACTCTGATTTGGGCCACTGACAAAAGAGAACAACCATTTTCTACAATGTGTGAAGGTGGTAGGGACGATGGAACATAACACATTATCGATAATGCCATTTAAATGGAAGACCTTACTGTTGAGACCATGATTTTGGGTGATGAGAATTTTACACGTGTTAATTTAAAAGTTGCTACAGAACCTTACATAGAAGGAAATAAAAATCTTGTTAATGGAAATCCAGATGAGAAAAAAGTCAAAGAAGCTACATATGATAATTCCCTTGAAAAAAGAGGGTACTAGCTCAAAACCCGGCCAAAGAAACCCTAGGATATGAAATTATAAAGGAGGGGGTTTCCAAAGGAACAATTCTGGTAGAGAGTGAGATCATACACCCTTTTGGAGTTATTCGACTAAGATTTTAGGTTATGAAGTGGAGAAAAGTCGTTGAATATTTTGGTCAAGGAGTGGTCTCACTACAAGAACATTACCAAACCATTAACAACATGATTGAACTATGGAGTAAATTTTATGTTGAGACCACTTGAAGAAATGGAAATCTTTATGGAAGGAACAAAAAGAAGCTCAAAAAAATCGAGGATTGGTACAAAATTGATAGAGGAAAAACATCATTTGTGTAACATGGCTCATTCAACTTTGGCTTGTAGAAGGCTCTCACTATTTTATGTAGTCTTCTTGAAAGAACATTGGTTCTCATTCCAAATGACATCTTTGGCTACAAATAGGCTCTATAATATATTGGCCCCTGAACGTTTATTGAGATCAGATGCCTTTTGTAGTGGAGGAGACTAGAATTTATTGTGTGAACTTTATCAACATGATTTTCTCCCGAGTAATCAAATAAGATGGAATCCTAATACCTTGGTAGGATATGTTCAATTGAGTGCTTTCACTTCGTTTATGAGTCACCAGATGTAGTGGATTCATGCTTTATCTCAAATATATTATGATGAGGCACATGATATGGATGACATGGGAATATCATGCTCCCCCAAGGGTAGTCATGGAACATAAGAATATACTCAAGCATTCTCATTTTATTCCTAGCCTCCAACGAATTCAAAGAATTGTCATGTCTCTGAGTAACATACATATCAAATATCTCACACAAGGTTGGAAGCTATGCTTGATTGCCAATGAAGATGGGATTGTTTGACAAATGATCAGAGGAAAAAAGAACTCTTATGTTATCCTAACTTCAATGTAGCCTTGAACAAGACTGGGAGATATACATACTTCTTGAAAAGATGTGGGACCTAGTGGATTGGTCTAAAATTTCATCTCCCACTCATTTGGTGTCGCTCACCAAAATATCAATATTTATTTTCTTGGGAGACATTGGAAGAGGAAGCCTTTTGGGAGGACATTATCAAGAAATATGTTTACTATGATATGGGGGAAGTAGGCCACCCCCCCTGCAACTGGAGTAACATCCATCAAAAAAATTATTACCCTGTTTCATTTGATTTTCATTCTAATGATTAGGTTGCATGAGGATGTGCAACACCTTTGTTTGGGGGGAGATGATGGGTTATGTTTTTTTCATCCTTTGATCATCCTTTGATCATCCTTTTTGTCTATAAAATTATCCTTTTTCCTATCATTTATGCCTTGTTTCTACCATTTTGATGATTAAATCCAAGACTTGAGGCTCAAGGTAATCTTCATTATGAATTCTAAGTTTTTGTTTTATTTTTTTATTAAACCTTAGACAAAGGATAGCATGCTCTATATCTATCTTTTGAATAATGAATTAAGTTGGGAGTTGTTGCAAATCTGTTTTCTATGAATCTACGTGAGCTATAGGTCCATTGTTGTAGGTTTGTTTTCTACATGTCACTATAGCTTATATGGAGGGGCTTACTATAGATTGATGGAAGCACAATAGTGTGGTTGAATGGTCCCAAAATAAACGCACTATAGATACCATATAACCATGTCTTTAATTCTTTTTTCCAAGATGGTTATACAATTATATTAACATATTCACCAATGGTTATGCAATCACAATTAGATCTCAATTATGAAAGTTTGTGTTCTCAACATAGTATTTTTCATTGTATGTTATAAAGATAGGATTGTAGCTTTAATTAAAATAGTTGTTTAGTTCTTCTTTCTTCTTGTTAATAGAAACATACTAGATAACCAGTGATAGAGTGAATCCCTATGGCTAGCACATACGGTGCACAACATCTCGCAAGAACTTAGATCCTTGGTTGATATAATAAATGCACAAGTAATATGGGAATTCCTACTAAAATTAGTAAGGTATTTATTTGGTTGTCACCACTTCCTCAATGTTACAATTGAGGGACCCCAAAACCATATTTTCCCTAAAATCATCATTGCATATTTACAGGTTCTGAAAGTAAAACCCAACCACCCCTTAAGCATGAAGTGGAATTAAGGATTATATCCTAAAATAGGTCCCAAAACCCTTGCCACTCAAAGCCATACCAATTGTTCTAGGTTCTTCTTGCCAAATAATCTTCTATGAGATATTTCCTTTCCATTTCAAGGTTCATTCCATAAGGAAGTCTTCACCTAAAACAAGATTTTCTCTCTTCTCTATTAATTTAACAACTTTCTACCTTTTCTTTGCTCCATAGGCCTTTGGGGACTTTGACATAAATAAAATTGCTTAATCATAGCAATTTACTCTTCACCAAACATTGACCTACAAATCCGTAATTAGGTCTTGAATTTGCATCCCTTCCGTCACATGAATATTTCTTCAAATTATTTGTAACCTTTGTTAATTGAACTTCCAGAAATTTTAACTTTGTACTCTCATTTTCATAAATGATAGGAGAACCTTTCTTGAAATGTGTTGGATAATGAGTGAGTAATGACTTCTACTCATCCTCAATGCATATGATATAGTGAATCTCTATGGCTGACACATATTGTGCATGACATCTCACAAGCACTTAGACCCCTGATTGATATAATAAATGCACAAGTAATCTAGGCACCCATGTTGATATTAGTAAGGTATTTATTTGACTTGTCACCACTTCCTCAATGTGACAATTGAAGGACCCCAAAACCATATTTTCCCTAAAATCATCATTGCATATTTACATGTTTTGAAAAAAAACCCAACCACTCCTTAACCATGAAGTGGAATTGATGGTTATATTCTAAAATAGGTCTCCAAACCATTTGCACTCAAATATATACCAATTGTTATAAGTGCTTCTTGCCAAATAATATTTTGGCGAGATATTTCCATTCCATTTTAAGGACTCGTTCCATAAGTATGTCTTCACCTGAAACAATATTTGCTCTCTTCTCTATTAATTTAATTATTTTCTTCATTTTCTTGGTTGTAGAGGCCTTTGGGGACTTTGACATAAACAAAATTGATTGGCCCTAGCATTTCAGTCTTCGCCAAACATTGACCTACAAATCCCTAATCAGGTCATGAATTTGCATCCCTTCAATCACAACAAGATTTCTTCAAATTCTTTGTAACCTCTGTTAATAGAACCTATAGAAAACCTAAATCCATATTTTTAGTTTCATAAATGATAGGAGCACCTTTCTTGACATGTATTAGAGATGGAGTGAATAATGAATTCTCCGTCATCCCTAATGCACTTCATCCTTTTAACCACAATATGGCACTAATATCATTATTGTTCTCGTTAACATTGTTACTAACTGAGAAACTAGGGTTGTCAAAAGGAAACAATTCTGGCTATGTCTCCTCCTAGATTTTTTCGAACAAAACTCTACAATAGTTTTGGCATGGAGTTTTGCAAGGGTATTTGACCCTCATAGGTCCTTCATTCCTTGGAGTATTAGGATCATTACAAATTACCTAATCTGAAATGAACTACCCACTAACAAAAATCATACAATCCCTCTAATGGATATGTCATATAACCGACTAGATCCTCTTCATAATCTATCATCCCTCCATACCTTTCTACTTTTCAATAGCCCCGTAGTCTATAGAAGGTTGCTCTATTTTTTTTGCACTCTATTAAATTTAACTTTTGGAGATATTTAATATTCTTTTTTTTATTGCATAAAAGTTTAATGAAAAAAATGGAAAGTTTCTAAAGGGGCTAACATCACAAGAGAGAATGCTCGTAAGGGAGGATAACATTATTGAGATTGGATTGAGTTTGACAAATCTCATTCAAATTTTCTCTACCAATGTTAAAGGTACAATTTATCTTACATTTTTCAATGAACTTTAGAGTGTACATTATAGTATTAATTGAATTCAATCTACTACATTTTTCATGCTACTTATTTGTTATATGACATGGATATTAATGTTTGAGCACAAGCTATAGATATGATGATGAACCAAGGAAAATATTTGATTGAAGGGAAGACAAACCATAAGGTTCAACTATTGAATATATACAAGATGATTCAAGAGGAGAGGTTATGAAGTATGGGAATGACATAATTTTCCATCTAGAAATATTTGATATAACTAGTAAAATAATAATCAATAATTGGATATGGTTGCAAATACAAATAAAAAAGGATTCTAATGTGATGTTATAACCATACATGTGATATTGAATGTGACACTATTAGCATCTACTTATGATGCCAATACAACACATTTATTTTTGTGCATTGATATGGCAATGTAAAATAGGACACAACGTGCATTATTGTGACACCCATATGTCGTTATATGAACACACTTGACATGAAACACAATGTTATATGAACACACTTGACACAAAACACAATGCTATATGAACACACTTGATGCAAAACATGATGTTAACAAGGTCACAAATATTCACACCAAATATGATGCAAATGCGACACAAATACGATGTAAATACGACACAAATACGATGTAAATACGACATTACATGATGATATATGATGCTATAGAAAAACACATGATGCAAAATGTGTATCTAACAAAACATAGATTCACTTTCATGACAACATGAGTGATGCAAAAAACAATGCATTGTGATGCAAATGTTAACACCCCCAACATTGTGAACACCAAAAGATACACACACACACACACACACACAACAATGTTAGGTGGTGCACATGTCACAACATGTTTTTCTAACTGAAATATAAAATCGTGCATCATCACAATGCTTTTTATATAAATAAAAACAAATTTATTAACATTTCTATTAATTTACAATACCTCTTAACATGAGAATTTACAATTCTTTCCACATAAGTTAAGTTATGATTTATTTTTTTAATATTTTGACCACTACATTGTAAAGTTAAGATTTTAGGTTGAGCATATTTAGTTTTTTTAATCTATTTTAGAGAGTTAATTATAATGTTTACTTATTTGAAGTAATTTGTGAACATATTTATTCAACATAGTTTTTTAAGGACAATTTATATTTGACTCCCTTAAATAAAATAAAAATTACAAGTTACCTTCTTCTCCTTAAAATAAAATAACATTCAATACATAATCTAATGAAACTAGTTGAATTTTTAATACCTTTAATTATAACACATTTTCTAACTTAGAACTGATTCTCTTTTCTTATCTTTTCAATAAAAATTATAATAATAACAAGATCGCTCCTTAATCACATTTCAATATCAATATATACTTTCTCAATAAATAAGATACAAATATTATTATTATAAATAGTTACTATAATTAAATTTAAAAAATTAAGCATTAATAATTTTCTAATTTGTATTGATTCTTTTCATCCTTCTAACAAAACAATTGAATAAACATTTTAATAATATCAATCTCACTCCTTAATCATTTCAGTATCAATGGGTGCCTTTCCATCTCAATAAATGAGAAATGAACATTATTTGACTAAATGATAAAACATAAATAAATTTTAAAAAGTAAGCATCAATGTGATAAACATTTTAATGGTATCAATTTCACTACTTAATCATTTAGTATACTAAATGGGTGCCTTTCCATCTCAATAGATGGGAGAAGAACATTAATTAGCTAAATGCATAAAACATAAATAAATTTAAAAGAGTAAACATCAATATGGTGTGTTGGGTCCAACATGAAATTCCTTACATGTATTTGATGCATTTCTCATATGTATTTGATGTATTGTTTTGATATATTGGAGTATATGAATAATAGTGGTACCATCTATAACATATTGCAAAGTTGCAAAGTTTATAAAAAGTTAAAATCCTATTTCACATGATACTAAAAAAATGCATCTATCTAAAATTATGATAGTTCCATATTTTATAAGGTAAAAACAAGTTAATAAGTTTTAAATAATTTTTCTAACACATTAACAAAGTAATAAATTTAAATTTCTTAATATTGTATTATAAAAATGAAATATAATGTAATAAATTTAGATTTTTAATATTGTATTATCAAAATAAAATATATTTATAATTTAGATAAAAGAGATATATGGTATATCTTCATTTGATATAATTTTTAATTTAACTTGAAATATTGTTTGTTTAATATGTTATATAGTTTAAAAGAGATATGTCATGTACATTTATTCAATCCACTTTATATGTTAGATAATAAAAAGTTGTGTCATTATATATGTAATATTAATAAACTAAATATAAAAAGTTGTGTTATTATATGAAAATAAATTAATATATTATATTTTAAAAGAAAAAATAAAATTGATTATTTATTAATATTTTAATGTTAAATAAATAAATAAATTGATAATCATTTATTGTAATTTTAATTTTTTTAAATAATAAATTTGTATTTATTCTTTTAATCATTTTTTAAATTATTTTATTGATTTAGTATTAAGATAAATTTATGTTAATGGCTAAGTATAAAATAAATAAATTAAACATAATGTCAAATGAGTGATAAGATAAAGACTTGACTTTTTTTATTAACATTTTTTTTTTTAAATGTTTCCTTTAAACTCATATAAGGGCATTACAACTACCTGGTCATGGGCCACAAGCAACCCACTTGAGCAAGGAAACAATTCTTTAAAGGAAAACCATTAAAGTAAGAAACAATTATTTAAAGGGAAACCATTAAAGCAATCATTTCTTGCACCTAGTGGCAATTGCTTATTCATGTCTTGTGGAGAAATTGAATAACCTAACATGATACCATTTTCACATCTAATAACCTAGTCAACAACAAAATCTGGTTAACAAGTGTACTTACGTTCTTAATTAAGTGAAATAAAACACACAAATCCATGACCATCCCAAATTGTCTAAAACATACAAATCAAACTCCTTGATATAAGAAAAAGGAATGACAACCCTAGATTATTCTCACACAATTTTTTTACTATCAACATACCTAAAACCATGCCACTATTATAACTTGTTCACAATAACCTTATAGCCACACAAAAAAAAAAAGAGTTCAAATCCCATTTCTCTCTTGTTTACCCGTATTCACTATACATGCATGTGCCACAAGAAAGACATTTATTTTTGTTCTTGATTTTTTTTTATTTAATTATGTAAAGAATTTTTTAGAGTGAACATTTCATCCATCATAAAAGTATAGATGATTTTCCCATGTTTCCTTTTAATTTGGGAGAACACTTCACCCATCATAAAAGTGTAGATGATTCTTCCATGTTCCCTTGT
Source organism: Picea sitchensis (assembly GCA_010110895.2). Taxonomy (NCBI): domain Eukaryota; kingdom Viridiplantae; phylum Streptophyta; class Pinopsida; order Pinales; family Pinaceae; genus Picea; species Picea sitchensis. The sequence goes on along the minus strand of SNQJ01S0008326.1, from coordinate 246,071 downwards.
AATTTCGGAGAGTACTAACAGAGATTTTATCGTGAATTATAAAAATCATAAACTAAATAGACACTAAATTGATATATGAGATCATTTCTTATTTATAAGATATATATACTTTACTTTATTTAAATTTCATTGCTTAATTTATAAAAACTTAATTTATAAAAATGTATTTGTTTAAATTTAAAGTTAATGGAAAAAAAATTATTCATGATGCATCGCATATATCTAAAGAACATATATCTAAAGTAATGTCTTTATTCGTAGAGTTTATCTCCTATTTAACAACATTCTTGTGCTTAAATTAGTATATTTCACATATAAAAACAAAAACATGCTTAAATTAGTATATTTTCACAGATAAAAACAAAATTAGATGTAAACCCTGGGTTGGTTGTTTCATGCTCGCATGTGAACAGCTTTATTTGATGAGCATGTCATTGTCATTAATGAACAAGTGGAAACATGGCAGTCAAACTTATTCATGTAAAGACAAGGGAACAACTATAGAAAGCAACAGTTGGTATCCAACGAATTTTCCTAACCAATGGTCATTCTGCTGTCAAGCCGAATTTACTAACCAACCAATGGTCTGACACTACCACTAGATTGCCACAACTCAATGATTGGCTCTTTATCCAAGTGTTGACTAACACAAATTTATTACGTGGCAACCATGGAACCATAAACCCTAATTCTTATGCAATATTATATGTTTTGGGATCGATGGTGTAGTATTTAATTTTAACTTAATTTTCATTAATTATCTATTTTTTTTAAGAGTTTCTCTATTTCAAATTTATTATATTTATAATAGTGAAAAGTGAGTTTGAAATATATGTGGCACATTCATTAAATTAAGTTAAGTGATATTTATGAAGTGAAAAATTGAGATTAAAATTAATAAAATAAATTGTATTCATTAAATTAATTTAAGTGATATTTAAGAAGTAAAAATTTGAGATTGAAACTAGTAAAATAAATTATATTGGATTAATCATTATTTATAAAATTTATATTTAATAGTCAAGACATTTTCACATAATTTAGATAATGTTGACCATTTTGACTTAAGTGTACTTTACTATGAAGTTTGGAGTGAGTAATTTTATAACGTATTATTATTTATTAATTACTAATTTTTAATAAATTTAAAAGATAAATGTTTTTTAATATGAATTTTATAAAATTTTATAATTATTGTAGTTAAATTATAATTATTTTGGAATATTATATTTTATTAAATTTCAATTAGGTTTTTTTTAAATACAAAATAATTTAATAAAATTATTATTTTTATTTACATATTTTTTTTCAATTTAGGTGGGGAGGATAACAAAATTCTCCAAATCATCCAAGCTAAATTCAATTGATTAAGTTTAGTATTTGACATGTAAGGTTTGACATGCAAGGAGTTGTCACTTTTACTTGAAATTTTTGGACATGAAGTATAGGTTACTATTAGATTATTATTATAAATTAGATTATTATTATTATTATTAATATAAATTCTTCTCTATATAGAGAGAGGAATTTATATTAATAATAATACTAATAATCTAAAATCCAGACACCAAATTGGTGTATGAGACCCCCTTGTTTCTGGGACAAAGGAACCCCTCCGCCCAACAATTTGACTGGTAAAGTCTACGGAGGTATACATACCCTACCCCCCTATGGATTTGAACTTGTGACCAACGATTATATAAAGTACTTCATGTCCAAAAATTTCAAGCAAAAGTGACGGATCCTTGTATGCCAAATACAGAGCTTACATATCTCTTTGGGAAAAAGGTCACAATACTCCCTATAGCTATAGAGTTAAAATAAACCCCTAGTATTCTAATAGCTTTAAAAAACATAAAACTTATCAAAACACATGATGGTTGACAACCTCATCCAAGCCAACATTTGATGGAAGAGAGTCTTGCTTCCCAATATCCATATCTTCAACTAGGTGGTGCACAATGTCCTCTTTCTTTTACTCTCCACGAGCTGGATTCACTAACATTCTTTGATTGGAAGCCCCTGGTTGGACTCCCTTACTCAAATTCAAAATCATATTTCTCAGCATGTTGCATTCTGCTTCTAGAGTAGTTATATGTTGTTTCTATTGTACTAATGTGCCCATCGTTGATGCAAATTGAGAAACGCCCCAGTGCTCATTAACATGTACACTTGCAATGATTAAAAAGACAGAGATTCTATTACATTGAATTAACTCCTCTTGATTAAACAACACACTCCTAATTTCTTGCAACTCCCTATAATCCATTAGAACGAGACAAAGACCAAAGCCAATGAAAAACAATATACTAGAGAACCAAACTAAGGCGAAGAACAAGCAATATATTAGAAGCTAGAAAAGGAGCCTTCCTACCGAGAAGACACCTTCAAGATTCTCCCAATTTGACACTTTCTAAGAACTTTGGAGGCCGGAAACCCTAAACCCAACATAAGACTAAACCAACCACGAAAGCGGTCCACATTTCTTGAGTCTAAAGACACAAAGAAACATAGACAATTCATTCTAGAGAGGCAAAAACCAAATGCATACTAAGGGTCAAAAGATCCCTTTGCATTGATGAAGCACAACAACACCCATGGGAGACCTCTTGGACTAAAATTAACTAGACCAAACATGCACATTACCACAGTAAAATAAATAGTGTCTCTTAGCAAACATTCGTTGAGCATTTGACGCAGATTTCCAAATTCTTTACAATTCCTTCCCCTCCACATTTCCATAATCCCACCTTGACAATGAAAACACCAGTGGCTAATTTAAATTTGTGCCTTGCCATGAAGCCAAACATGCAAGGGGGTAGGTCAGTTTCATCAAATTACTTGCCTTGCTTTGAAAATGAGGCCTATAGTTGCATGACATAAGGAGATTTAATGCGACCATCCTCACCTTTGGAATCAATCATATTTGATTAAGGTATGGTTTGATGGCATGTGGTTTCATTAATCCTAATTACCCCAACTTTTAGATTAGCAAACTCATTAGCAAACATGTTTGTTGGTTGATTGTTTTCCCTCAAAACCTAATAAAACAATTTTTTTTGGAAATTGTCGACCTCCTTATGATCCCAAGCCAATATAGATGCAAGATTATAATCAGTTGGTAAGGATTTCAAGATCATTTGATTGATTATTGCACTTGAGTCTCCCACAACAATCAATGATTGAATTCAAGAATCAACAGTTATACACAATCCTTATAATAGGGCATATGCTTCAACTTGATTGTTGGAGGAGTTCCCTAGACCCCACACATATGTTATTTTAGTTTTTCCTCCGAGAACAATGATGATCCCCCCACATTTGCCACCCCCTATATAGATATATTAAAAAAAACAATGGAAAAACTTAAGGAATATTTCCCTATATTAATGGGTAACATCTTTAATAATATATTTTTTTTAGTAAGTAAGATCTATATTAATTTTGACAGAATGTACATGTATATCTTTGGTGGTTCAAATACCAAGAAATGTCGAGATAGACTTCTAAAACCAAGAGATACCAAGTTTGTGAGCTTACCCCTATGGGGAAACCAGGCTAAAATTTGAAAATAAACAGTCTGAGAAACATAGACCTAGATAACCAATAGTCTATAATGACAACTATAAGATTCTTGATAGCTCGGGCATACAAAAGCTTGAACAAAACTAAAATAAAAAGGTTAGATTTCATGTTAACAAATGGCATGAGGAACCTAAGAGACCGACGGGACAACAACATCCAGATTTCCAGCTGTTGAAGAAGACTCTGCCCATGGACAACGTGCAACAGGGACTTGGAAGGAGCCACCATGAGGCTTGGCAATCTAGTTAACCATCGAAATGAGATGAGCGTTATGTGCCTCTAATGTCTCCATGCATCGCTTTAGCTGCTTGAAACAGTAGCATCCCCAATGCCATGATCGTTTTAGTGTGCCAATAAAGCTCAAGAGTCCTATAAATTTTGTAATTCTTGGTTCTAGTGCAACCCAAATCTGAAATAATACCTCCCACTTGATTGTTGACCTCCTCATCATCCTTGAACTTTCTTACCAATTTAACCTCTGCTTCTAGGGCATGCATGATCGCCTAGTCCTCCCAAGGGACAATCCTAATAGAACTCAACAACTACAATGGTTGCCTTAACAACACGCGAGGGACCAACAAGGGAAAGTCAGGGTCTTCTCCCACGAGGGGCCATGACGAAATGAGGTTGAGGGGATGAAGCAATATTAGCAGAGACAAAGCAAATGGACCAACCGAAAACAAAAGCATACTAGAGCAAGTGTTGAAGCCAAAACACTTTGGAAGCCATAGCCTGCCCCGAACAACGATTTAACTTCTCCATGGCATCATAACCGCAAAAGCAAGGCGTACCTTGGCTTCAATGCAGTATCTAGTCATGAGCGAGGGTATCATGCAATGTCGTGCGCGGGGAGCTTGGATCATGCAAGCCATCTTTCTGCCCTTCAACCTCCTGATTATCTTTATAACCCAACTTGTCCCTTCAACCACATGGAACCGCCACCTTTTATTGTGTAGCGCGGTTGATATAAATTAATATATTTGAGTGAATCTTTGTTACAGTTTTAATTAAATACCCAATCACATTGACAACTACTTATTACTTTATTCTTTGAAATAATTGTTATATTAATTTCTAACCAAACAAATAACACATGTAATATATATTGAAGAGACTGAATATAATTAAAAAACTTAATGCTTATCTAAATGAATTTAAATAAATATTAATAAAATATCATAAATGTTCTAAAATTATATTTAAAGATTAACATATCTTAACTAAACGTTACACTCAATGATTCACAACAAACTCATCCATATTGAGCACAACTAGAATACTTGCATGCCAAGTCAACACTCTATTCATGCCCACGACCTATGCATGCGCTGCCATGTCATCACACCACATGAATTTCGATGCATGACATCACGAAGCGAATCTGCCAGTGTACCCGCAAATCAGTGCGAGTAGCTACATTCCATAATCTTCTTTGCACACGTGTTCAAGTTAGATCCATATCATATGCCACCTGTAAGACTATTTTAATAGGAAGTCAAATAACTACCCCCAATTAAAAGGGGACGCTACAATTATTTGGAAGAAAAAAACAGCCTAGATTTGACTAGAGCGCGTGACGATAGGCTCGAGGAAAAATCCGGGCCAACAAGTCTATTCCACATATAAATAAATCTATGGAATAAGGGAACTATTTTTTCCACCACGAGTTTAAAAAAAGACCTTCAAAATCTGCGAGAATCATCATATATCGGTGAAAAATGGCAACATCAGGATGATGATTGGAGTTAAAATCAAAGAGTTTTGTAATAGTTTTTCCTTCGTTTTCTTTTGTTGTTGGTGTTGATAATGGGCACTCCATCCTGAGGTTTGGTTTGTGTTATTGTGTTTGCGATGGATACCGATATGAAGGAGAAGGAAAAAATGAATATGCAGATGCTACAGACTGGGCTCTTCTTCTACTTGTGGGCATCAGCAGTCTTCATGGAAAATATAAATGAGCTGAGCTATTAACAGAGGAAACCAGGGGCCATTCTTCCCCAGTTGGCAGAAGAGCGTTGTTTCATGCACTCAGGTTAGATCACATATATATTTAGTCTTGGGTTTTCGGATTTGGATAGTTTATTTTTTACCTCAATTATTTTGGGGGATGATCTTATTTGAGCAATTGTTTTTCCCTGAAAATCTGCATTGCGCACACTGTATTTGGGAAAATCTCAGTTGGGTACCTTTGTTTTACCAAATGAAAGGCCCACTTGGGTACTTTTTTTATGGGGCAAACTTCAGTAGGGTACTGGTTCTTTCGCTTGGAAATCAAAATTGGGCTCTTGTTTATTTGGGGAAAAGCTCAATTATGTACTGAGTTGTTGGGAAAATCTCGATGTGATTGGTGGTCTTATCTGAGAAACATGATCGAGTATTTGTATGTATGTTTCTTGAGCAGAAAATCTCAGTTAGGTATTCTTTTGTTCTGAAAAGACATCCTTGTTGCAGGTCTTCCACAAAAATCTTGATAGGGTACCTGAGCTTATAATAACTGTCATGAAGTAGGAGCTGGTGTTAAGAGAGTAACCAGGGCTGTACTCTTATCCAGGACCACATTGCTTGATTTTGTTCCATCAGGTGTGAAATCATCTAGTCACTTGAGCTCTTTGTTGTTTTTCTTTCTTTTGATTACATGTATTGCATATGAACTTTAGGTAACTTGTAGGATTAAGCAAAGTTTAACAGGTAGCTGTATCTGAAATCATGAAGTAGGAGCTGGTGTTAAGAGAGTAACCAGGGCTGTACTCTTATCCAGGACCACATTGCTTGATTTTGTTCCATCAGGTGTGAAATCATCTAGCCACTTGAGCTCTCTGTTGTTCTTCTTTCTTTTGATTGCATGGATTGCATATGAACTTTAGGTAACCTGTAGGATTAAACAAAGTTTAACAGGTAGCTGTATCCGAAATTAGGTTATTGCAAGGCAGGGAAACTTGACTTCCAACATGCAGGCTTAAAATCATCCTTGAATGATGTTAATCTGATATGACCCTTCATGGATAATATTAAATACAAAGACAGGCACAGTTTTGAAGGACATGATCTCTTTCTTTTCCATGCTTCTGCTTTATTTTTATTTCATGATCGATTGATCAACGTATCCTTCCTTAATCAGTATATTAGATGGGTGGTATAAGTTGTTCTCCTTTTGAATGATGCCTCATTTCGTAGTGCAAGTTGAAGAATATCTTAAATGCCAGTGGATTGATTTTATGTTTTCATATTTTCCAGAATGAAACATTGTTGATTGTATGGCTGAATCTATTCTATTTGACAAGTGTTTCGCCTAGTGGCAATACCACAACATTAAAGCTGCTAGCATCTTTATATGGTGAAAAGGACCCTTAATTAGCATGATTGATATACAAAGTTTGGGGAATGATTTTCAATTGATAATATTTGTTAATTATACTTTTGAATGATTTCTGACTAATTGAATATTTTTTTAGACTTTGGTTCATTGATTGCAGCAGTTGAATCCTGTTTTCAGTCATGCGTGGGACTTGTGAAAACATCTCAATCCCTTGTCAAATGAATACCTCGGTGATTGTATATGTGTTATATTTTATTAATCCTCTCTAAGTGATGGTTGATTATTGTGTAACTGATACACTTAAAGCATTCAGCATGGTATCAGGCTAGTCTAAATATTGGTAGAACATCATCAATTCTAGTGCACCAGTATTTAGGGTTTATCTTGGAAATTAAGGTCTGCTTATGAGATTAGAAGCTAGTTGGTGTGTGCATACTATATGCCTAACAAAATGCATTTATGCAGACTTTTTGGTATAGGGAGCAATTTAACAAATCATTAACTTCTTATTCATGGACAGGTAACATGACTGTACAAATGGAGATGGGTATTAGGCAGCTGCATCCATTACCAGTGCTTTGCAGCAAAGTTGAGTGGGCATCGAGTTTAAATGATAGCGAGTTCCCATTAGCATCTAAGTTGATCGATTTGAATGGAATGAATGGTCTTAGATACACTAGTTTGCGGGATATTATGCCCTGTTCCCCAACAAGTGTGGGTTCTCCTCGGAGAGAGGGTAATTGGTGCAGTTGTACCACTATCTCCATAAAAAACAACTTGGTTAAACATGCAGCTTGTGCCTATCTTCAACCAATGATAACAGAGAGCCATAATGATGATGACTTTTTTGTGGGTTGCTGGTCAATGTTCACAAATGATGGCTCCTTGTTTTCAAGTATTAAAGACTTTATAAGGACTCCAATTGATGCTTGTACTGGCTTTTTCAGAACTCGGATCTTCTCAAATTTGTCAAATACTTTTGGGCGTCTTGCTGGACAGTTGAGAGGAATATTTGGAGCCAGAGTACAGAAGAAGTAATCATAATAATGCAGCTGATGATTTGAGCTTTTGCCAATTCTCTCTTTGCCAGATGTGTAAAAGAAAACCGGATAAGATCAGCTATGCTGATTCCTAATCTCATAAAAATTGTGTGCCTTCAGCAATGACTGCACAGTATTGGTGTGTATAATGATAGGATTTCTTTGGCTTACATGCATCTTTTTGGATGGCCTTGTCTCTCACATAAGATGGATCGATTCAATGTATATAAAGCTTTATCTGTACATAGTGGATATGTGGATCCGAAAGACTGTCTTTTCTCTAGAGTCTACACATTGCACAGATTATATACTAATGTTGTACCCCTGGGCAATAAACTAGGGAATCTGTCTAGTTTTGTCATATTCCAGGAAAAATGGTTTTCTTGCAAGATTTTCTAAGAGAAACCATGCTGATTATATGCAGCAGCTGGTTCCGAGCTTCGATGATTTTCAAGTTTTAACATTTAGGGAAAAGATAGACCCACCTGAGAGCAGAGCTGTAGGTATCTGCCATTTTAGAGTGAGCTTGTGTTGATATTTGGATGTATTTTTTTTCCCTTCCAGAGCAAAGTGTGGGTAAGATTCTGGATCCATTCATCCAGATCTGTTACAGAGATTCAATTTTCTGCATGCTATCTTTCGGTGACTTAATTATACAATTTTTCATTGTGGTTTCATTTTCAAGTTTGCACTGCATCCAGATTTTATACAAACCACCTGTCATCCATATATGTTATTCATTGCTGATGTTGCATTTAGTACATATTGCTCTTGGCCTATTGGGACTTATATGTACACTACACTCACAAGAATCACACATCAAGAACATTTTAATTCTGACAGTACTGTTACCATTGTGATGAAGCATCAGCGTTCTGTGTTGACTGACTTCCTTTTTTTCTTGAAAGTATTTTTCTATTAATCAGAAGAATTATTGGCATCCTGGTAAATGCCAGCCTCGTTGTAAGTATCCTAAACTACCAGTCAGCAGGGTAAATATAATCAGACAAATATTAAATTGGGGTCTAAGCCCAGTGATCACTCTCTTTGGTTTCTATAACTCATTATTGGTGGCTTGTTAACACCAGTTGTTTTCCCTTCTGTTTGAATAGCACAGTGATCTTATGAACCAAAACACATGCTAATGTTCTCAGTTCATCATTGAATATCATAGATTGCTTTCTAGCATTAGCTGTTCCTTTAACTCTAACAATCCTATTTGTGTCACCCTTTCACCTTTGCCAACTTGTTTTGCGAATTGCATTCTCCATCTTTAATGTTAGATTTTGTCATTCAAATGTGTCCTTTGATTAGAATCAGAAGAAACTCTTGCAATTGTTTGCCTCTATGTAAATTGCATTCTCCATCTTTAATGTTAGATTTTGTCATTCAAATTTGTCCTTTGAATAGAATCAGATGAAGACTCTTGCAATTGTTGCATCTAAAGATATCAATTATCCATCCTCTCTTTGCTTACAGCAAATCCAAGTTCATGAGTCAACAAACAACAGATCAAGTACCGAATCGATGAGTCTCTATAAGATTAAAGATAAAAACATATTTCATGTTAAATATGGCATATCGCTAGTAGCTAATGGTGAGGAGATCAAACTTGTACTAATGGTGAGCCTTGGGTAATCACCCAAATGGATTCGGATGAGGCCAGATGCAAATCCTTGGTGATTTTGACAGCATAGAAATGCTCCTCGTAGTATGATTGCATAGCCAAAGGTCAGCTGTAAGCAGCATTTTTAATATATATCATATCGAGTTGATGTAATAAATGTTTTACTAACGTTGTAGTAGTATTTTGTTTAAGCACTCAAGTAGGTGGAAGCTAGGTGAAAATAGTAAATGTTTGCAGGCCTCCTAATGCCTATAAATATAGACTCCCGTTTGTATTCAGTGGAATCAATCAAATAGAGGTTTAGGTTTCTATTGTGCATCTCTGTTAATTTCCATTGTTCTCTCTATTTTCTCATTGTTGGTAAGTGCCCATCTTTACTGGACAGATTTTGAGACCATGTTGCTCATAGAATCGTCCTCTACTCGTGATAAACGTTTCTATGCTATTTTTTTTTTATATATTTTGTCAAATTGAGAACTCTTTGAAAGATCCTGTATATGAACTTGTTTTTCTAAATGAACAGAAGATTTTGTTGCTAATCCAAACACTAGCAAAAATGGTGCAACTACAACAACCACTATGGTGAGCTCAATTCATATACATAGTCACTAGGTTAAGGCGCAACAAATAATGAAGCTAATTAGACAAAGTAAAAATGAATTAACAAATCATTCATACACATTGGCAACATTTTGGAGGCTTACACGTGTTTAGATAAGTTACAATGCTTTTATTATTGCAAATTATGTTTTTTTAAGTAACTTTTAAAGGTATATGATTTTTTTTAATGAATATAAGATTTGTTGCTAATCCAAACACTAGCAAAATTGGTGCAACTATAACTGCTATGATGAGCTCAATTCATGTATAGTCATTAGATTAAAGCACAACAATTAATGAAGCTCATTAGACCAAAAAATTGAATTAACAAATATTCACACATTGGTAGCTTTTTGGGCTAGCGCTTGTTTAGATAGGTTACGATGCTTTTTTATTGCAAATTATGTTTTTTCTAAACAAACGTAAGATTTGTTTCCAATCCAGTTGCTAGCAAAATTGGAGCAACTACCACTATGATGAGATCAATTCATACTGTCACTAGATTAAGTTGTGACAAAGAAAGCTAATTAGAAAAGGAAATGAATTGTTAAATCATTCATACGCATTAGTGCAGTGATATAGGCAATATTCAACTCAAATTCTCATTACTTAAGTAAACTTTGTAGTCAGTGATATAAACGAATGAAGCTTTACATCAACAAAGAACAACCAAGTGAACCAATTTACAATGTAGAGATGGCATATAAATCATTATACTAATAGAATACAAAATTATTTGTATTTAATTTGTTCATATCCTAAATTACATTAGCGTACAATTTTTGGAAAGATGGAAAGATGAAGAGGCAAAGAGTAAAAAGGTGATTCGTTAGCACTCTTGGGCTTCTATGCACAACTACTCGTTGAATTGTCCATCCACTTTAGTGCACCCACATTGAATTAACTTGTGTGTTTGCACCGAAGAGCAACAAGTTTAAAAACAAACAAACTTGTGAAAAACGTGATTGGGTTGTGTTGGATGCAATTTATGTCCTGGCCAACACAGAAGGGATAATCAAGCCTAAAACCCTTCAACCATGGGTTCCCATCCCTTACGTGCCTATTCTCCAGCTCAAGACTTGGTTGCCTATAGGGAAACAACGAGGAAAAAGGTTTCCTATTTTGTTCTTATCCTAAGAGTAAAAGAAAGACTATTATTTACACTTTGTGCATTTCTACAAGCAAGGGGAAATGAACATTTGCTGAAAGAAATGGAATTTAAACTTTGAATAAAAAAAAATCCATTGCACTAAATAAATATCCAAGTAAAACTCTGAGGTGACTGCTCATAATTGTTTAAATTCGATGCAATCTGAATTTAAATGATGAACAAAGCATAAGAAAACAATGTTTACAGCAATTAACCACAACACTCATCTTAATTTCGCTAATATAAAAGATTTTCATGTAAAATCAAATTCACAAAGCTAACATCTTCAATAAAGACAAAACTACCTTGTGCTCGACTCTGACAACCACATCAAACATTAGAACCAATAACAGAAAATCACTTACAAGGCCAGTAAAAACTCAAAAACCAATCTAAAAATCACCGTTGATTTTATTAATAAATATTTTCTTCTGGATTGGAGGAATAAAGAGAGATAATGCCCAGATTTTTTTTTACACCAGATCCCTCTCTTTCATTCTATCTATAAGAATTATTTATAATCATGCAAAACAATCTTTGTATATTTCAATGCCCTTGGACTGGGCTTCCTTCATAACTGATGCTTCTCAGCCATCCGCACTAGCTAAGAAATGATGAATCTGCATCAAATGAAGAGTAACACATGATAGTTTTCCTTATGTCATCATTGACTCATGGCCGAATTTCATAAGTGAATAACCATAGAAACCAACATGCCATTCATTATGACACTGGGCACAAATATATATATAACCCAAATATATCAAGAACTATTTAAATATATCAAGATTTGCAGGTTTACTCGAGACATAATACATGCAAAAGAGCTATATAGAAAGAATGCTATATAATAACTCTGGAACAAATATAAGATCAGATCAGATACCGCATTATCATCTCTACCATGGAGTATTATGTTTTATAACATGCCATTCAAGATTTCCCAAAACATGTTATGTTCAAAATACTACACATTTTAGTGCTAAAATATGGTAAAGAAATAAAATGTTAACGCAGCCACAACACTCATCTACATAGTGCAAACCATATGACCTTCTATGCTATTCAAATAAAGAAACATGGTTTGTCCAAAATTGATAAAACAATAGAAAACCATTGACATGAAAGTGAAATCAGAAATATGTCTTTCAAAACAACTTTTGCTAAGACAGAATACGCATTCACACCTCAGTGTCGCAATATCTTCATGTTCAAACGAAAGGATAGCTTGGACTTGCAAGTAAAGTAAATGCTGATTTCTTGTTACCATGTAAACACAATAATTGACTACCTTTTACCTCGTTGTAATCATTCTATGAAATGCATAACCACTATCATTGTCTATCTTTTACTTCTTTGCAATCACTCCATGCAATGCATAACCACTGTCACTAATGAAAACAACTCAGCTTTTATTTATTCAAATCCAAAAGATGTTGTAAACTAATTTAGCATGCTATGATCTTAAACGTTGCTCTAGTATACAAAGTACAATTGCATCAACATCATCTCAAGTGAATCTACAATGTACCTATTTCATAAGCAAATAAAGATGAATCTGATTTTTTGTAACCTGAGGTTGTTAGTTCGAAACACAAATAAGCCCTTCATTCCAAGCAATTTACATGGTGGGTAAGGCACAAGACCAGTGAGTATATTTGGTGAGTAAAACTTAAAAATTTGAATATGTTATAATGCAAGTGACCTATTTGAAACATGGCTATACAACTCAAGTAACAGAATCAGATCCAAGCCCAATCTTATTCAGCCAACCACATAACATTAGCTCAAGCCTCAGACAAACAAGTGAAATACATCAAACCAACGTATTGCACAACCCCATTTCTTCAAAAGAGAATTGTCATGTCCTTGTCATTTTAAATAGCAAAAGCTAAACTATTTGATTGGCACAATCACTGTGTATATCAGTTTTGCAACTCTCATCATGCTCCAAATTTAGTAAATAAGGATAATTTACCACAAGAATTTAAACCACCCATTGTTCAAGCACACAATGAGGGACTTAGCCATTCATGGAAATCTTCGAAGCTTGGGAATATCAACAGTAGCATTCAGAAATTTGAGGGGAAAGTCAGCATAGGCAAGGATAAATGCAATAAACCACACTGTTGTCAAAATTGAATGCATTTGATCATTCCCCAATCATTTAGAACAGTGAAGGGCAAAATACCCTGTCTGTATAGCTATGGGAAATGCTAAACAAACAATAAGTTGATCAAGGTTATCAAGCAATTAAGTCACACCCTAAGCAATTCAAATCAAAACCAAAATTTCATGCCAAGAATACAACAGTTCGATTCGATAGTGGGTGCAAGGCCCTAGCCTCGAATGGCTTCGAGCATCTCCACCACATGATCACCTTAGTGGTCATTGACCAGCATGGATGGACATGACAGAAGGTTGATGGCTAGAAGAGTTGGTTTTGGGTTCCCTTACACAATGGCAAGGTGCACGATGGACATGTCGGGCACCCTTGCTCAAACTAGGCGCATCAAAGACCTTGGCAGCTGGAATTAGTTGAATACACCAAGAGAAGCTTGGAAAGGAACTTGGCAAAGGAAGGCAAAGTGGAGGTTATGGAAAATGAGCCCATCCGATTTGCAAGAATTATGCATAATGGACAAGATTGACAGACAGAACTTGATTGGCTTTTATAGACTTGGGTTCTTGGGCTACATGCGGATCCAAGGAGTTGGACTTTCCACACCTGGGGGTTATGATGGACGATAGAAGTGCCTTCATGCACAAGTATCCCCAGAGCAAAATCGTGGGACACACTCGTTGGGCTCACATCCATTGGATGCACTTGTTGGGTGCACCCTTGCCAGACACACTTGTTGGGCACATGGCACTTTGAGAACAACACCATTGGACAAAGGATGTTTGGTGGACAAGTCATGAAGGGGGCAAAGGCACCATTAGGCATAATCAAAGGGCGGTGTGGGCACTTGGGTCCACCTTAGAGTAAAAGGGCTTGCAAGAGCAAGGCAAGTCTCATATAAAAGGAGGATGCCTCAAAAGTGCTAAGACAGATTTATCATTCAAGGAGTCATTCACACAAGTGTAAGAGCTCTATTGTTTGTGCTAAGTTCAAGTGTTGGAACAGTAGAGTGAACTATAGTAGATGAGTGAAAGAAGAAGACAAGACTTGTAGGAGGAAAGCCTATGATTGCTTCAAGTATTGGATTGACAGTTCTTGTAGGCAGTGTTATCCCCGATATCTAGGGATAACTAGGAGGTCATGTCTCGAGGCCCGCAGGTCCTAGACATGAAGTACCGAGAGCAGGATTGACCTGAGCATGGCCCTGGAGGGCCCATCCTTCTTCGTCTTCGCCAGACTTGTCCTGTTAGCAGCAGCAGCGTCCATCACCATCGGCTTGGA
>SNQJ01S0008326.1:140258-203712 GCA_010110895.2 Picea sitchensis | reverse complement strand
GCCTTAGGGACGTCTCCCTTGGACTTGCCCTCCTAAATAGAAAGAGCTCCCCATCGAGGTGACAGTGGGTGGGGAAACTCCTGTTACGCCGGTTTCAATCCCTGACTCAAGCTCTTGGACCTCTCCTACAAACCGTGCGATAACAGTGACAACACCTTAAATCTCACTTGCTCCCAAGGACACACCGAGTGGATTGAAGATTTCTTCCACATGACCCAGGTGTGTATAAGGCGGCAACACACCCGAGCCTAGAATATGAATTAAAGTAAAGTGCAATTGCATGAGAACTGGGTCTCCACTTCTAGATAAGGTGAAATAATCCTTTAATAAAAAATAGAAAGGTGATTCCCATGAGTGATGAGGAAGCTTCCTCCCTAAGTGGTGCACACTCCTTCTAGATCATAGATTGCTTCAAGAAAAAGTAATTCCAAAAGTAGCAACTAGCTTAAACTGAGCTAAATTGACACTGAATTGGAGTACATTGAAGTCAACTATATGATCACTGAAGTGAAAACGTCAACCCTAGGTAGGGCACAATAGTCTCTAGGCCACAAATAGGCCATGTGTATTCATGAACATCCATGAAGTTTCCTCCCTAAGTGGTGTGCCCACCTTCCCCAAGAACAGGTTGCTTCATTGCTAAGCAACTCCAAAAATAGCATGTGCATGAAGTGAAACTAAATTGGCATGGAAGTGAAGTCAACTAAAGTGATCTCCCAGTGAAAATGAAGGTAGTGAACTACAATAAATTCAAACTCTAAAAATAGCAACCTCAAGTAAGGCACATTACTCCTAGAGAAAGGAATACTTAATGCGGGCCCCACAATATAAGGATTTGGAACCTCCTCAAGAAATGTGCCCTCATTCTCTTGGTCAACTACGGTGGGTCAACAAGTCACTATAGGACACATGGCACACACCCCTTTAGGTGACACATGGCACTCATTTGGCAATAGGTAACTTGCTCTACAAGTAATCTCTCAATTAGGGCATGTTACCCCCCATGCCTAGAGGTAATTAGAGGAGATCATGTCTCGTGGCTCGCAATGGAGAACATGATCTTGACCATGATGATGATCAACATGTCCACAAATGGCAGCCCAACAAATCCCCCTCATTCACCTTTACAGCTATAGATCAACCAAGGCTCATCACATTCAATCAACCCAAAGTATGGGAGATGGTAAGCCATCACCACCATGAGGTATGTTAGTCCTTCTTTCATGCAAAGTGTTGTGCTTAATTTGTTGGGCATGTGGATGAGGTTCTTTGGTTGAAGTTGGATAATGGATCACTGATTTGGGAAATTGTGTCAATTGCCTTGTTTCACCTTGGTGGTTAGCTTTTGTGCCCTAGTCCCGTGTTGTCACCACCCAAGGAAAAGGGGTACTACTGGGGGGCCCTCTCAAGGGTAACATTCTCTTCCGCTCCATATTTAACACTTTCCAACCTGGATCCTCTCACAGTGTACTAAACTTTGGCAGTGGTTCATGTTACATTCTCATGAGAAGAGGGGTTGGAGGCCTAGAGATTGTTTCGCAACTAGTATGAAAAGAATTAGAAAATGATGCTAAAGAAAGAAAGGAATGATAGCAAAATGGACTAACCAAATCCAGTCCAAACTTGAGCTCTACTCTTTCAGTGCTCACCTTGGTCCAAAAAATGCAATGTTAATGGCTTGAAACCTTACAATGGGGACTTGCAAATATATTAAAGCAGGACTTAGAAAAAGGAAAATAAGGGGGATTGGAAAAATAACATGTAAACATGGGGTAACTCAAGAGAAAGCACACGCTCCACAAAGGCGCTCATAGAAGTGGATTCAATGACACCATTAGCCATGAAGTAAGCCCTAAAACCATGTCACCTTCACACTTACTCTTGAAGGGTTTTGCTTTCCCTTGTCACTCTTGGGACCTGTTGCTGCCTTATACACACCTGGGAGACGTGGAAGAAATCTTCAATCCACTCGGTGTGTCCTTGGGGGCAAGTGAGAGTTAAGGTGTTGTCACCTAATCCTCAACTCTTCCGTCTAGGCCAACTCCTAGCGAAGCCAAGGGGGGTAGTCNTGGAAAAGGTTCTCTTTGACTTAGCCTTTATCCTTTAGCCCTCCTTTGACCAGATTGCCTTAGGGACGTCTCCCTTGGACTTGCCCTCCTAAATAGAAAGAGCTCCCCATCGAGGTGACAGTGGGTGGGGAAGCTCCTGTTACACCGGTTTCAAGCCCTGACTCAAGCCCTTGGACCTTTCCTACAAACCGTGCGATAACAGGGCACAAAGTGATCTGCAACACCAGAATGTGCAGAATCCAGACCCTTGCGATAGCCACCACCACAACAGACAAGCTATTAGACTAAGATGGCGAGACAAAAGGAGGTCCAAGGACAAGTGAGGATGCTCAAGGAGAGAAGCAATTTGGCAAGAACAAGAAGAAAGAAAAAGGAAAGGCGAAGTCGTCTGGGAAGTTTGGGAAGGACAAGGCCAAGCAACGAAATGCACCTAAGGAAAAATGTAAGCCTATTTCTTGTTGGATTTGTAGAAAAGATCATTATGGAAAGAATTGTCCAATGAAGTAGAAATTGCCCACTATGGAGCAAGTAGACAAACCCTCCATTGGTGTTTTGCAATTCTTGGGTGTTGTGCTAGAAGACAAGTCTATAGTAAGCCAATAACAAGACTTCACAAGAATTTTCTATGTTTCGGTAGCGCTGAATGGAAGATCAGTCAATGCAATGGTTGATAGTGGGGCAACCTACAATTTCATGAAGGAAGATGTTGCAAGAGAGTGTGGGTTGCATCTTGAGCCAGTGTAGACTTCTTTCAAAGCAATGAACTTTGAAGTGGAAAAGGTGGTTGGCACGGCCAATGGAGTCACCGTGAAGCTTGGAGATTGGAGTGGAACTATAAGTTTCACCATTGCGCCTATGGATGACTTTGAGGTTGTTCTAGGACAAGAATTCCTAAGGAAGGCGAAGGAAGTGCCTATGCCTCATTTAGATTATTTGGACACTTTTCACACTAGGATCCAAGTGTCATCCCAATAGTAAGGAAGCAACATGAAATTGTTGGCAAGATGACTTCATTGAGCATGGTTTCCACAACCTGTCAAGGGGCTAAGCAACTTTGCAGTAGAGAACTTGGAGGTGTTGGACTTGATGGACAATCTATAGGTGGGACTTAAGGAGGAATTTTTGTGCAACCTTCAGTGGAAAGTAGTTCAATGAAAGCATTGGAGCAAAGACTTACTAGGCTTCAAGCCATAGTGGACTGCACAGTGACAACAATAGCTAGAGTGGAGGATGCTTACTTGGATAAGCAAGGCATTCCAATTCTAAGTGGACAGATGGAAACAACAGAAAATTAAACCAAAGCAATGAAGCATTCAACCCGTATGGGCTACACTTGACAGCAAACCAAGATAACAAGGTTGAGGAGTAGTGACCTTGGTATGTGAGGACCAAGGAAGAGGTTGAACCTTCCTCGGCTGCACTTGGGCAAGATCATCCAGAAATCGAAAGAAAAATGGAAGAGGGTGATGGCAAAATGGATACAAATGTGCCTCTTTTGATATATTTGACATGTCAAAAGTACGATGGTCTTCCAGACACTTCATGTGACTTAGTAGATTCTGCACAGGTTGTTGGTACAGATGTTGGTGGTGGCCTTGGCAGCCACTTGCCATTGTCTTCTCATTAACTTGCAGCAAGGAGGCTCACCACCCAAGGAGCAGGCAATGGATCCCAGTGCACCTACGGAGAAGGTGCCTTGGAAAATTCTGGTTAGGAATGACTTAACAATTTAAGGAAATGTAAGACCCTTCTCAAGGGATTAAGAGT
Source organism: Picea sitchensis (assembly GCA_010110895.2). NCBI lineage: Eukaryota > Viridiplantae > Streptophyta > Pinopsida > Pinales > Pinaceae > Picea > Picea sitchensis. Next base: position 199,876 of record SNQJ01S0008326.1, on the reverse strand, counting down.
GATAAACATGTATACTAGATTTTTGTTATTTAAAAGTTGACATTCTATCTTTATTCAGAAATAGTTATGAATCTATGAATTTTTTCTATTGTAAAATTCAAATCTGTTTCAGATATTCTGTATGTAATCAAAATAATTTCTATTTATTTTCTTTTCTGTGCAAGATTCTAACACAATTTCAATTTCCTGTCAAAGTCGCTACATAATTCATCTAAATAATTTCATAATTCAGCTAACATTTGTTGAGTGATTAATAACAATTTAACAATAAATAATAAGAGTTATGATTGTAGAAAATATAGCTCACAAACTCACTATGTCATACACAGATTTCAACCTCCTATTAAGCCTCAACAGTAAAGCATTAAACCCAATACGGAACTGTACTTAATGAGCAGAAACACTAAATGACATAGATCTGAAACTAAAACCAGCAGCGGAATATAAATGAACAGTAGACAAATTCACTTATTTGGCACATAAAAATCTGGGCTATGCCCCTTGAAGAATACACAGGAAAGATGACAGATTTAAGGAGAAAATTTCTTCATTCAGCTTTAGGGAAAATTCTGATAGAACAACAATACACTTTCAGCATTAATAAACTGTACTATCTCACTATCTGAGCAAAAATTTCACCTCATTTCCTGTGCAACAGTCTTGAAATCAGAACTAGATTTCCTGTACAAACAGTACGGACTGTACAGTCACAAACAGCAGAAACAGTGTCTCGATAATGCCCAGAAGTAGTACAGAACAATACCTTCTTGTACGGATTTATCAGAAACAGAGAAACAGCTAGAAATTCATGCCAATGCCCAGCATCGATTTCTTTGCTAGCTGTAGCTGCAAAGCCAGCATAAGAAAATGTTGTACGGCCCTCTCAAAACCGTACTGTACGGCCCTTCTTTGTTGTATGGTACTGAACCATCTTTAATACTGAAATCTCCTTGAAGTGCGTGCCAATCCCTCTCCTAGGGATGTGTGCCAACTTCTTTTGCTGTTGTTTTTTCCTCCAAGCAAAGAAACTTCTCTTGGAAGTTGTGCCTTTTCACATTCCCTCCAACTCTCCTCAAAGTGTGTGCCCCTCTCTCCCTCATGAGTTGCCTTTATTCTTTTTCAAAGTTTAACTGCCCTAATCCTTGGTCTTCCAATGAGATTGACGGTCAAGATTAGATCTTGCCCTCATGAGATCAACGATCACGACTTAATCATTCGTTGAGGTCACTTAAGTCACTAAAGTGACCCACAACATCATAAAGTCACTTTTACACTTTAAAAAATAAAAGACTCAACTTTATAAAATCACTTTATAAAGTTACTTTATAAAAACACATTATAAAGTCACTTGGGAGAAAATGTGCTCGGTCACTTCCACATGTTGGGCACCGCCAATGCAGAAGTACCTCCGAGCTACCAAATCTAACACTCCCTCTTAGCGAGAGAGGTACTTCTGGTATCATCGCCAAAATCCGTCTCCAAATCTATCATTCCATTTGTTGTCGTAGCCGCTCCCTCTGAACTAGAGGTCGTTGCTCCCACTGCACTAGAAGCATCTGTTGCTACCTCCGCTGATCTATGAACTGAAGACATGCTCCTAGGTGACTTCACCCTCTCTTGAGCATCCACCTGTGTCAACTCATGCCTGTTGAGTCCTCTGAGAGTCCCGGAAGAGGACTGAGTCCCTGGTATTAACTCTCTCTCCCGTGCAACCTACCCACTCTCCGACACAGAATCTGAATCCAGAAATCCACTGGACCCCAACAAAGGTCGTCCCAAGTTCCAACAACCTGTACAACTTCTCATACCTGACACCAAGCAACACTATTGTGTTTGGAGTAGCTCCCTTTGGATATAAAAATACCCAACCACAGTAGAATGCCACTCCAAATCCATCAACCTCCAGAGCTGACACGGAGAGTAAGTTAATTGTCATCTCTGGAATATACAACACCCCGACAACCTCCAGAAAACCTCCCGACTCTAGTTGGAATCTAACACTTCCAACCCCCTTTACTGCAAGTTGTGGGTCGGTACCAACACCCACACAACAGTCTGAGTCTGTTTTTGAAAGACTCAAGAACATTGATCTCATCCCTATTATATGCCGAGAAGATCCACTGTCCACGAACCACACTTCAATGTCCTCGAACGCAAGACCACCACTACCAAAGGGACCAGTCACGAGAGAAAATTTCCTCTCATATTTCTCTACGAACTCGGCAACCTCAGCAGATGCTAACACCTCTGGTTCTGACTTCTTGTTGTTGTTGTTTGGACACTGACTAGCGTAGTGGCCAATCTTGTGACATGCAAAGCATCTCACTTTGCTCATGTCTTTCTTCTTCTCATTGCTCTTTCCCACAAGAGCAATGTTTTTCTCATCTGAACCATCCACTTCCTTCTCTTGAGACCCCTCCCAGATCTCCTCCTGTGTAAAATCATCCCACAATCTCCTCTAGTCAAGGAGCTTCTCTATCCCCACCACACACTTCATGAAAACCTCCCACTCCTTGGTGAAAACTTTGAGGGCTATAGGCACCAACTCTGAGTCTGGAATAACTTCTTCGACAGCCGCCAACTCATCCTTCACCTGTGCAACCCGAGTGGAGGTAGGAGGCCACACTCTCTCCCTTGGCCATCCTAGTATTATGGAGCTTGTCTCGAAGAGACATTTTCCGGTTCTCATTCTTTGCCTCATACAAATTCATCAGTGCCTCCCACGTGTCCTTGGTTGTCTTATTCTCATCCAATTGTGGAATAAGGTGGTCTCTGACTCCGTCCAAAATGATTCTCTGAGCCTTAGCTTCCTTCACTTCATGAACATCCAAAGCTATGGGATCTAACGCAGGTACTGTCACAATGGTGTCTGCAAACAACCACAACTTGTTCTCCTTGAGAACACTTGTGATTCTCACCTTCCACTGCAGGTAGTTGGAGATCCCCTCCAACCTATCTTCAAACCTGATGCAGGAAATCATCTTTGTCTTACTGACAAAGACCCTTTCTTTCCCCTTCTTCCAAGCAAATGCCGCAACAAGCCACTGTTGTTCCAAATGTCAAACTGCCCACTGAACTTCAGAGCACCAGCTTTGATACCATGTAGAAAATATAGCTCAGAAACTCACTATGTCATACACAGATTTCAACCTCCTATTAAGCTTCAATAGTAAAGCATTAAACCCAATACTGAACTGTACTTAATAAGCAAAAACACTAAATGACATAGATCTGAAACTAAAACCAGCAGCAGAATATAAATGAACAGTAGACAAATTCACTCATTTGGCACATAAAAATCTGGGCTATGCCCCTTGAAGAATACACAGGAAAGATGACAGATTTAAGGAGAAAATTTCTTCATTCAGCTTTAGGGAAAATTCTGATACAACAACAATACACTTTCAACATTAATAAACTGTACTATCTCACTATCTGAGCAAAAATTTCACCTCATTTCCTGTACAACAGTCTTGAAATCAGAACTAGATTTCCAGTACAAATACTATGGACTGTACAGTGACAAACAACAGAAACAGTGCCTCGATTTTTGTGCCCAATAGTACAGAACAGTACCTTACTGTACAAATTTATCAGCAACAGAGAAACACCTAGAAATTCGTGCCAATGCCCAACATCGATTTATGTGCTAGATGTAGCTGCAAAGCCAGCATAAGAAAATGTTGTATGACCCTCTCAAAACCGTATTGTAAGACCCTTCTTTGTTGTACAGTACTGAACCATCTTTAATACTTAAATCTCCTTGAAGTGTGTGCCAATCCCTCTCCTAGGAATGTGTGCCAACTTCCTTTGTTGCTGCTCTTCCCTCCAAGCAAAGAAACTTCTCTTGGAAGTCATGCCTCTTCACATTCCCTCCAACTCTCCTCAAAGTGTGCGCCCCTCTCTCCCTCATGAGCTGCTTTTATTCTTTTTCAAAGTGTAACTGCCCTAACCCTTGGTCTTCCAATGAGATTGACGGTCAATATTAGATCTTGTCCTAGTGAGATCAACGGTCACAATTTAATCATTCGTTGAGGTCACTTAAGTCACTAAAGTGACCCACAACATCATAAAGTCACTTTTACACTTTAAAAAATAGAAGACTCAACTTTATAAAATCACTTTATAAAAACACATTATAAAGTCACTTGGGAGAAAATGTGCTTGGTCACTTCTGCATGTTGGGCACGGTCCATGCAGAATCACCTCCGAGCTACCAAATCTAACAATGATAAGGGGGAAATACCTCCTAATTCTATCCGATTTTGTCCAGTGATGCAACTTCTTGTAGATGAGTTGCCTCATGTCCAAACTTGACTGCAAAATGAGATTTACCTCTCAACCAACTAGAAACAACCTCACTGGCTCCTTAGCTCTAGGAAACCCCATGGTCTCCTAGCCCTCCATGCCCAAAACTCCAAACAACACACAACCCACCTGTGTCTCAAAATCACAATGATTCTTTCACAGTTCAGTTCAAGAGTTCATAGTTTTTCCACTTCCAAAGGTTCTCCTTCCCTTCAACCCAATATTTTTCCCAACTCACGTAGCCCCTTCTCCTTTCCCTCAGGTCCCCTTTATGCCTCCTCTACCACTGTCTTCCTAGCCTCCTCGAGAAGGTCCTAAGAATGTCAACTATAATAAAATAATCCTTCCCCACCCACCCAAGATTTATTCACCTGACATGCTATTTACTTCATTAATAAAAATTAAATTGAGTAGGTCATGAAATCAAATCTCACTAAATTCAATTCAATTCGAATGAAATCAAATTTTCCATTTATCAAAAGAAAGTCTCTAAATAAATTCAATATTTAAATGAAGAAACATTATAATCCTTTCCCCCAGATCGGGTGGTTGAAATGTTAAATGATGGCTCCGTCACATGGATGGCAGAAGATTGTCTGCGTATATGAGTCTAGACACTTCTGTGAGCGAGCGTGGGAGATCCATCGACGAGTTATGGCATGGCATGAGAGAGTACACGAAACTCATAGCGAGATGAGGAGCTTGATGGTTCTGAGCGGGCAAGGTGTAGAAGGAGGTTTGAATGATTACCATAACATTAGCATTTGGCATGGAATGAAAATGAATGAGCAGAAAGACTGGAAGAAGATGATGGTGCCAGGTGGTTCAAGGTATTATAATGGCTAAAGTATCAATTGGGTCGCAGCATATGCATAATCCTTAGATTTCCAGTCACATAAAAGACGCCGTGGTCGAAAAAATGGGCTCTTTGTTTCCTTTGCATCTCTGGTTTCTCTTTGTGTTCACGGATTCTGGATATATATCGGTGAGGGCTTAGTTTGGTTCTTTGATGAGGTTTTAACTACATTCCAAGTCGTCGCTCTTTTGTTGAAGGTTGAGAGCCTTGCATGTGATAGGGTCTCTGTAACCATAGAGACCTCTAGCATTCCTAGGAGTTGGTTGGTGGGTCTGGAAGAGAGGAAGCTAACTTGGGTTTTCTTGGTACCCTGTGTGTGCAAAACTCTAATTCAAGTGTGTGGTTCCCTAAACTTAATAGTAGCTCCGTGGTGGTTGTGAGTCGTGTCTGGTGTTTGCAAGAGGTGGTCATATTAGGATTTGGAGTGCAACGCAGAACTGACAATGCAACACTAGAGTTGGGCAGCCAAGATGGGGGACTCATCAGAGCCGAAGATTCCTAAACCTAATCGACAGGGATCATGAAGGAGAGGCAAGAACAAGCTTTCGGCCAACAGACAAGCCAAGTCTAGATTTCAAGGTATAGGAGCTAAAAAGGAGGCTTTGCTTTCGCAGCAACAATATCATGAGGACACACCTGAGCATATTCAACAAGTTGTGGAAGGATTAATGGACACAGTTAAGAAGAAGTAGAGCCAGACTCCTAGACAACAAATCCAAGCTGAATTCTAGAATTGAGTTGAGGATACAGGATTCTCCAAGTCTCGAGACACTAAGGTCTTTAAAGCAATGGAATTCTATTGGATGACCAAGACTCTGGTGGCAACAACATTGGAAAAGCAAGAGCATCAGGACCTTGAGGTACGGGACAGACTGTGATGACTAGAGGCAAAATTTATACTGTTATGGTCTTTGGCCTGAGATTTAAGGTGACAGATTAGGATCCAAAAGTAGAAGAGGAAATGGTGGTGGAGGTTGGGGGACCTTCTGATTCAGTCAAAACTAGTTCCAATCCAATAATCATCGAGGAGGATGCCGATCAAAAGCCTTTAAGCAAAGGCAAAGGGCCAATGACTCATGTTGATCCAGGCTCTTCTGAACCTGGTTCACTTTAGTTCTGTTGTTTGTTTAGTTTGCCACTTCTCTAGTTGTCCATAAGGCTAATCCTAGTATGTTTGGTTGGTTCTGTCTTAAAGAATTTAATATGACTATGCATGTAAATTTTGAAGAATTGTAGGATGTCTATCAATCTTGAAGAACTGTTTGTTTATCTGCTATAGCTTTAAAGGCCTGTATAGGCTTGATATAATATACCTGATGAAGAATATGCAAAGGGGTCTGAAATCCAATCACTTTTTTGGCAAATCTCAGACTCCCATGAATGTAACATTTTTTGTACAATATTAATATGATGATGATGATGATGATGATGATTAACGTCCACTAAGACCGAATTGGTCTATCATACCTTAAGAGGGTAAGTGATTACTTGCGTTTCTTTAGAATTTTGTTTTTGTGCTCGAAAAGCATTAAGAGAAGCTTTCCAAGATCACCATACTTTTGTTGAGTTAAGAGGTTAGGAAGGTTGGTAGTGTGACAAATATTTTGAAAATGAGATCTAATATGGGTATAGGCTGGACAATCTAAAGAAGTGCTTTTTCATCTTCAACCTTCTTAGTGTCTAAGGTACCCTCTTTCATCCATGGCGTTGGGGGAATTGACCAGCGCTCAGGTTATCTTATGTAGACTCGTGAAATTTGTTCTTATCTGCTTAGTAGCATTTTTTTTACATTTGGCAAAATAGATAGACAATTTTGATCTTCTAGATTAGGGTTGTGTTAGTAGCCTATTTCAGCTAGGGGGTCAACTCATGTCTCATGAAGATATGCATCATCGGATGCAAGTATGTTGAAGGCGATGTGGTTCTACTTGGGCATTTGCATGCACTCCGGCCACAAAAATTTTGTAAATGAAATTTTACTTTCCATTGGGTTAATAATGTAATAAGTCATGAGTCATAGTTGATGCGGTACCTTGGGATGTTTTCATTGGAGAGTTCTTTTCACCGAGAGATTTTTATCCTCAGGGGTTGTCATGGGCTTTTAGCACAGTTTGATTCCCATGATTTTCCCTCACACATACAATAATTCTCCAAGTGGTGAATAGCGTTCTAATAGTCTCATCCTTTGGTAGCTATTGTTGAGATGATGTAAATGACCATGCAGACAGTGTAGAAAGTTTAGCGGAATTTAAATGGGTCCTAGATAGGTTTTTTTAATTAATTAGAGTTAATTAATTTTCCTAAAGGGTCCCAAGTTTTAATTTATTTAATTAATTAAATGTTTTTGAAACAAATATTGTAAAGCTGGGTCTTTGGGTTTTTTATAAGGGTATTTATGCTCAAAATGGGAATACTTTCTACATAGACCAAATTTGACTCTGATTGGACAAAGTTTGCTATGCATTTGTCCACGCAGAGTCAAAGTCAGTCAAAACAACAATTTTAATTGCTAAGTCATTTTGTAATTTTTAGTAAAAAATAGTTAATGGGTTAGTTTGAAGGAGGTGGAAAGAGCAAGATTAGACTTTACTAAACCCTCCCAACCTTTTCCAACCCTATTCTCAACATACCCACCTTCTACACTCAAAATCATGGCCCCTTAGAGATTGACGTTTCCTTGGTGGAGGAGTTGTTGTGACTTATTTAGGGCCCCTCTCATAAGTTATGACTCCTTTGACCCCCACATCACCTCTTAGGATGATCCCACTCATTTTTCTCTCGTATTAATCCCCTCCATTCCTTCATTTTCACCCTTTTTTGCCCCTCCAGGAGGAGTTACCTCTTAGAAACTCCACAAATGATTTTAAAATTTTGAGACCTCTCACCTTCCTTAACATCAATCCCAAGGCCTCCCAACCTCTTTGCTTGATCCCAACACCTCCTACATTTTCTACACCCTAGATCTAGCTTTCAAACACTAGATGGTGTACCCTAGCCTTGAGATCTACTCTTATGCTTGGTAGTGGACACTTGTAAGTCAAGAGAGTAGGAGTTTCCCTCTCCAAATATAAATAGATCCCTCTCCTCCTCCCAACTCACCATTTCTTTGAGCTAGTGTTACTATATTGGATTTTCATCTCACTCTCTTGCTCTTGCTATCTTGCCATCTCACTCATTGCTCTTGAGAGTTGCTTCTAACCTCATTTTGGATCAATAAAACTTTGGAGGATTGGAAACATCATAGAGAGCATTCTTGTTGATTTCTACATATGAGGTGATATTGTTAGATTTGATTTTATGTGGTTTGGTTGGGTAGATCTTGAATTGAAGTATTTCATTTAGGTAGAATTAGCATAAAGTATTCTTGTTGATTTATTTGTGTTGGGTAGCTAGATTGTTTTGAAGTATTTCAAGTAGTAAGTTTATCCATCTACAATATCTATTCTTAGCTCACCCTTGTCTCAAGTTTTACAAGTTCACTTCAAGGGATTATTGGAAAAGCCTTTAAGCTTGAGTCTTCCTTTAACTCCTACTCAAACTTCAAGTTTATTTGGTTTTATATTTATGCTTCACTCCATCATATATTTCAGGTTGCTAATCCTCTTAGATAGGTAAAAAATATTCACATATTTCAGTCTTGTTACTTGGAGATTTAAATGTAGAAAATTTCTACATAATTTTCTTAACTTTGTTGTGTTGTGCGACATTTTCCGGTAAAGCTTTTGCTTCTTTTGGTTTCTGAGTTCTTGTGAGAATAGGGATATCTTTGTCAAATTTCATTATACAACACAACAGCGCCCAACTAAGTGGGTAACATTACTATCCCCTTCTCTTCTCATTCTTTCATTTTAATTGAAATTTTAGGTCATTGTATATCAATCTTTTTGTAAAAATGGTTTAGTCTTTTAGTTTGACATTTTTCTTTATTTCTTCTGACCCTCTTTGGCCAAAGCAGTGGAAGCTTGCCTCCACCTTCCAGCCATTGTAAGTCAGTTTTGTTCTTGTTTTCAAGTTTCCAAGTTTTTCTTTGATAAGTTAATTGCCTACACCTTGGAGTAATACCCAAAATTGTGAGGCTTAAAGGAAAACTATTATTTTAATGATCTCTTTTGCTTTCTAAGTTTTATTTAAGATTAATGTGCCTACACCTTGGGAGAGTAATCCCAAAATAAGTAAGGTTTAAAGGAAAACTATTCTTTGATGATCTATATGCTTCATGGTCTAAATCTCTTAGAGTAGTCATCACATCTAATATTTAATCTCTTACGTATGCTTATGCTCATCATGGTTAATGGTTTAATGCTTTAAGTCTGTTTAAGTGATATATCTTGCCTAGTTTCTTAAATCATTATTTCATCTCTCTTTTTCAAGCATATGTGATCAAATTAGAATCTAGATCTCTCACTTTGTTAAAGTTTTCATTTCAAGTATATCTTTCCAAATGGGTTAACACATAGGTGAATGATCATTTCCTTTTACTAAAGTTTAGTTCTATTACTATTTAAATAGGATTGTTCTTGCCCTCTTTCTTTTGCAAAGATTATATGTTGTGATGGTAAATGGGATGTTAGTTTAGTGATGGTTATCTTATGGACTTCTCTATTCATGCTATCTTATGATATGGTTTAAGATCTTACACTCATAACATTTCATTTACAACATAAGTGAAAGCAAGTTGTTATTGTCTTAACATCACATTTCTCTTTCAAGTTTACACATGTGAATGGTGTTTGGTATCATTTATCTTTTCAGCAAACTTTCTTTCATTTAACATATCTTTCATAAGCAATAACATATCTCATTTCACATGGTTAAGTGATCTCATCTTATCTCATTTTGATATACTTGTTAACAAGTTGTTCTTGTCATTTACTTATTTTTACTTCAGTTTGTCTTCACACACAATGAAATTGATAAATGAATGATATATTTCTTCTGACTTTTCAGATTTGGGATTTATATGTGTTTATGGTTATCCCTTTTACATCTTGCAAGCACACTCATAACAACAATTTCATTTCAGTTTAGGTGCCCAAAACTAAAATTTTGGGCACCTAAAACACTCCCAAAATCAACCAAACACACCTAAAGACTGGCAGAGTCTATATGTATTTTGGACAACTTAGGTACTTTATTGACCATATTCACAATCTAAAACGGGTTTTGAGGAAAACAACGGAGGTAGTGGCGGGGGACCATCCGTGTGGCTCAGGGTGGAGTGTCACTCTCAGGAAGTACTCTTTGTCGAGAATTTGCAGCCAAGTGGAAGCTATGGTGGACCTCGTTGCCTTACTATCTGAGCACCGTGATCATTTGGCCAAGGAGGAGGAAGTTTAAAGCCCCAACATAGTTAGGGGGAGGGAACTAAAATTTATCCAATTTTTTAAGAAACTCCTTAATCATCTATTTGCATAGAAAATCTTTGTGTGTTAGGGGATTTAGATGTATGTGTAGAACACACATTAATAGTAATTTCATGCTTATATCTTTTTTGCAACTTCATGGTTTATGTATTTAATGTTTCAAGTTTTTATGAGCATATGAGTTAAACATTATTTATATCTTTGGTTTTAATTTACTCTTAGTGTGATTCAAGAAGGGTTGAGTATCCCACTTGGGGAGGCATCACCTTTTTGAGTCTTGAGTGCTTTTATGGGTTGCCATTGAAAACAATCCAATAGAGTAGTGCTATTGGGACATGCTTGGCTCATGTGATCTCACTTTGATTTCTTGTGTATTTTTGTATCTATTTGTATCTTGTGTAGTGTTGTAACACTTTCAATTTTTTTGGTAAGTAATTGTAATATTTGGTTTGAGGGAAGTTTCAACTTGTTTAACCTTAAACACTTTGTAATTGAACCACCCTTAAGCTTAGTTGACCCCTTGCCCAACTATGGGCACTAGTCTTAGTTGACTTAAGGGAAGAGTGATTTGTATATAGATACCTTTACTTTGCATTTGCTCCTTAGCATCTTAGGCTAGTTTTTCCCAGAGCCTTTTAACAAATTAAGAACCAACTCCTAGAACATAAGCGTTAAATCAATCTAGTAACTAGGGTCTACCCCTTGGCTTCCCTAGGAGAAGGCCTAGAAGGAAGAGGGTTCAGTCAAGGTGGCAGCTTCCCTAGGAGTAAGCCTAGAAGGAAGAGGTTCCAGTCAAGGTGACAGTGTGGACTGAGAACCTAGGCATTGTGCCTCCAAGGACACACTAAGTGAGTTGGACTTTGCTCACGTTTGCAAGTGTGTATTAGGACGACAACAGGTTGATTACATCCTTATACAAGCAGAACAACTGACAAAAAAAAAACATTATTATCCTTTAATTTTAAGTATACTACAAACATCACACACACACCATAAATAATAATATTATAACAACTAGTATATATATTGTAATAATACTAGCGTACACGCATAAGGTATGTATGTGTAGTTGGGACATACATAACTCGTGTGTGTACTAATGATAACAACCATCACATCTAATGTATAATTCTTGTATGTTCACAACCAAGTAGGTAGTACAATAAATCTCGTAATGCATTAATCAATAATCTGTATTAATAGAATAACAATAATTCTCATCAGTCACAACAATTCAAAATGAATTGAACATTACATCTAAATCATCATAACTGAATTAAGCAAGCATTTAATATACAAAAAGAGAATAAGTCGATTACTAAGTTTACATTACTAATTCCCAACAACACTCTCAATTACACCGAATCACCCTTCCTCCCTAACCTACTTCCATCTTCCGCATCCTATCATTTCCTTTGTTGGATTATGTTGGGGCATCAACTATATTGACCCAACTCTAGATAGAACACATAAGCGGAAGTGTCACTGACTTGACCAAGCTTCCTCAGCATGCAACTAGCAGTCACCACCACACATCAATGGGAGAGTGGCTTAACACAACTCTCCCACGACTCCAAGTTTCAAAGGATAAACGATGGGAAATAACTCCACCCTCCCTGATAGAACTAGGGTCAACACCCTATCATTGACCATAATGTGGCGTTGTTGTTGTTCTTAGAGATTTGTCATCGAATATCTAGTTTGGGCAACTATGCTTCCTATAAAACCTGCACTTGCCCAAATATCATAGCAATGCATTGAACCAATGAATAAATAACAGAATAATACTTCTTGGCATACCATTTCCCATTCGATGTCCACGACATCTGTCACTTTAGTATCACACTTATCTAGCTATCACTTAGCCCATCCAACCTGTAGGTTAGTTTACAACACAAGATCATGCATAACCATAAAACTATTTTTATGTAATTGCCATGTTACTCATCGACAAACAATGTAAACCAGCTAGTTATTGGTCATGTGCATGGTACTTACTGATTCATTAAAACATATCATTCAAACCAATATCCATGTACCAAAATCTTTCATTTGAAACTTGCATGTTAGAAATAAATCACACATCCATCATAAATCACATAAACAATAACTATTCATAATATTCACATAGTATATATAAGTCCACAATAACTATTCATAATATTCACATAATATATATAAGTCCACATGTCCATATACTAAAGTCTTATCGTTCTAATAGTGTTCCACGGATAATAAGCAAGGAAATACAAATAGGTCATAATGTAGTTTAGTTGCCTAAGTCAAAATGGGTAATTATAGGAAATGATGGAGATCTTTGTCTTTGTTCAAAAGAGTTGTACAAAATCACTGAAATGTAGAAGGAAAAGACTGTTTGGGCATGGGGAAGCGCGTTCTCACAGTTGGACACAATGGTTTGATTAGTTACCCAATCATTTCAAGACTTGAAAGGATCCAATGTACAGAAGCATGGCAAAGTTGGTCGAAGTACTAATGCAATAGTAGGTTTGGAGGTTTAATTACAGTCGCAACAGGAGGCATCAACAACAACAAAGACATCCAAGAGGCATTGTTGGCAGAAGTTGGGAAAAGGCACTTTGTCCAAAGGAAGAATTGGACAGTGGGCAGTTGCATAGCAATTATGCAATTATAGTAGTGACATTGTGGAGTAGTTGAAGAAGTCAATTATGAATGGATGCATGGGTTTGGACATCAAACTTGGAGGACAACAGGTTCTTGAAGATGTTGTTGGGGATGACAATGAATTTTAGTGAGGAAGGATGTAAGGCCCTAGCCTCAAATGGCTTCGGGCACCTCCGTTGCATGATCACCTCGGTGGTCATTAACAAGCAAAGATGGACATTACAAAGTTTGATGGCTAAAAGAATCGGTTTTGGATTCCCTTGCATGATGGCAAGGCACACCATGAACATGTTGGGTGCCCTTGCACGCTGGCAAGACACACCATAGATATGTCAGGTGCCCTTGCTCAAACTGGGCACACTACAAACCTTAGCAGCTCGCATTAGTTGGATGCACCAGGAGAAACTCGGAAGGGAACTTGGCAAGGGAAGGCAAAGTGGGGGTTATGGCAAATGACCATGTCTGATCCTGAAGAATTCTGCATGACGGGCAAGATTGACATAGAGAACTTGATTGGCTTCTATAGACTTGGGTGCTTGGACTAAATGTGAGCCCAATGAGTTGGGCGTTCCATAATTAGAGGTTGTGACGAACAGCAAAAGTGCCTTCTATCACAAGCATCCATGGAGCACAATCGTGGGACACGCTCGTTGAACGCAGATCCACCAGGCACACATCCATTGGATACACTTATTAGGCACACCCTTTCTAAGCACACTTGCTTGGGCACAGTTGTTAGGCGTGTGGCACTTTGGGCGCATCACCATTGGATGTTGGATGATTAGCGAACAAGTCGTGAAGGGGGTAAAGGCACCATCATGCACAGTCGAAGTTGGCGATGTGAGCACTTGAATCCACCTTAGAGTGAAGGGAATCGCAAGTGCAAAGCAAATCTCATATGAAAAGAGAACGCCTCAAAAGTAATAAGGCGGATTTATCATTCAAGTAGTCATTCACACAAATGTAAGAGCTTTGTGATTTGTGCTAAGTTCAGAGGTTGGCCTAGTAGGGCGAATTGCACTGGCTAAGTGAAAAGAAGAAAACAAGACCTAGAGAAGGCAGGCCTGCAGTTAGTTCAAGGGTTGGATTACCAATTCTTGTAGATAGTTGTGCATTTTGTAATTGTAGTCTGTAAATGAGTCGCGGGCAATTGGTTGCACTCCTCTATTGTACATTGTAATATTCTTCATCTAAATAAAATTAAGGCACCTACCTTGGGTGCCGCCTATACATGTGTGTTGTGGACTCTTTATGTGTTGGATGTTACTATTGCTTGCTTTGGTTTGTGTTGGCTAAGTATTAAAATATTGGTTAAGTGTAAAAGTATTGCTAATATGTTTTAAAGGTCGCGGTTAGACGTGTGCCTACTTTTGAATGAACTTGGTTGGGTTGGACTTAGTTGCATTTGGCAGATTGTAGCTTAAAGCGAAGTTATGGACAAACCTTAAGTGAAGAGGCATAGCCTAGTTGTAGTAGGCACAAGCTGGCCAAGCCCCTATAGTCCAAGCAACACACTGCCACATTACCTTAGATGCCAAAACAAACTTGGAGAAACTCAAGTTTGCAAAGAAAAATTCAAACTAATGGTAGGTCCATAAAAGAGGGTTTCATAAAATTGTTTAACCAACTCATATTCTATAGCTGGGATTTCAAAATAAATCCAAATCTGAATTCACAAGCTTAAGATTCGCTCTTTAAAAGCATAGCTTAAAATTCGCTCTTTAAAAGCATGAATGGGCATTATACTTCGAACATATGCATGACATGTATTTGAAGTTGCATCAGCATGCAGTAGGTTTATGGAGGACTTAAGAATTTCATTACCCACATACCCATATATGCCAAAGTTAGCAATCAATCCATTTCAACGCCATACCCGTCAACTAATAAGATGAGGGTAGAGACTTCCCTTTTCTTAAATCAAGCAACAAACCAATCAAACTTGTTAGCAGAACTAAGAGTAAAGTTCCCAAGTGAGGAATACATTCAGACAAGAACATAAAAGCCAAAACGATTTAGTTGCAGTTAAAAATAAAACCCATGAAGGCAAGCATACACTGGGCTCTAAGATTAAATACAATCAAACGCAATCGCTAACTACTGTCAAACATTAAAAATTCCATAGCAGTGCACATATTAAGCATGAAACCGAATGCCCTTTACTGCAGCGAATTGCAAGCTAAATCCACAAATATTTCAAGGCTGAAGCAACACGAAACGAGCAACATGTAAGGGTGGAATCACCTCTACACGGAAGGGAACTGGTCAACTTATCTTGCTGGGCATCCTATACTCTGAAAAACTGAAGCTCCTCACCCACAACGCAAACGTTCCACTGGCAGCATGTCAAAAGCTAATTTATAAAGAATCCCCACCCACTGGATTGAATGATGTCACTTATGCAAGAATGAAAGCCAATTCTAGTTGAAAAGATAGCGCTTTACTATCAGAACTACGTTTTGAGTGGAGGTTGGTTTGGTATTGCAAGTCTCCACCCTAGAAAACACATTTTCTCTATCCACCATTCAACTCGTTTATGTACATAATCTTCCATTCCTAAGGGTTTGCTGACATTCGGCACTGCCGCACTAGAGTGACATTATCATACCCGGAACGTCCAAAAATCACTCATTAGCATATGTTTTTTTACCCTCATAAAACACTGAGTAGCATATGTTTTTTTACCACCATATTAGTGAGAGAACAAATGATACATAAAAATAAGATGGAGAAATGAATGGAGTAATAATAAGTAGAAATAAAAATAGGTTAAATGTGTATATTTTTAATTTTAGATATAATTTAGACTTATTGATTAGTCATATATCTAATCATAATTTGTTATTAAAATGAAGTAAAGTATAGTCATATATCTAATCATAATTTGTTATTAAAATGAAATAAAGTATAAGACAACTTCTATTATTATCACTAATTATTAATAAATACAAAATCATGTCATTGATGTCATTTACCATTAAATTTACATTAATTATTGGCAAGATGAAGACAATGTTTATTTCCAGTGAATTTAAAGAAGAAATCTTCATAAAGCAATTAGAAGGATTTGTGGTAGGATAGAGAATACATGATGTGTTGATTGAAGAGATTGTTGTATGGTTTGAAAGAGATCTCCAATACCAATGTTTTCTACATACTCCTCTCCTAGAACTTCATGGGTAAAAGGTTCAAATTGAATTATGGTTCTCGTAGCTGCAAGTTTTCTACATAGGTGTAATAAACCAGCAACAATAAAACACATAAATCATGCACGCATCATTGACACATGATTTACTCTAGAAAACCTTACAGGAAAAACCAACCAAAGATATATTTGTTTCCTTAACCAGATCTATCAAGTGAGTCTTCACCCCTCACCTTCAGGCACATTACAATGGAGTATCCTAAGTCTTTTTAAAGGCTTCATTACATGCAATCCATGAGCACAATATCACAGGCTACCAAAACTATGGGCCCAAAAACCACCATTGTTGACCTAAACTAGATTTAACTCATTGACATTTTTACCGAGTCAAGTTTAACCCAACAATCCCCCCTTTAAACTTGACTTGGGGTAATTATCTAGGCCTTAACCCCCTCAACGTTTATAATCAGGGTATCTGAGAATACAATGTGTCCCCCATTATCACCTAGGTCTACATCTAGACTTTACTAATAATTTACCACGGTTATGCATGCTTAACCAAGTCTTACAGTCGTATGCCCATTTACATGTAATTAAATTTTTGACTCCATTATAATATATATATATAGTGTTGCTATTGTCTTCACAACCCCGTGGGAATGCATTCACCATGTCCATTGCCTCTTTTACCGACACTTACAAATGTCACCATGCTCTCACCTTGCCATTGCTTTGACCTCCACCCGCTCTTTTGCCATCATATGCAACAGACTTGAAACACCAATGAATCCACCTAGATCCAGACTTCTTCATAACAAATCTACTCTTGCTACCGATAGATCTAACAAATATACACTCCACCATGTAGATCCAAACACTAAATTTGCAAATCCACTCAGATTTCATGGATCCTAGCATAAGACCACTCTCGTTGGAGAGTCCAGGTCAAATTGGATATGATACCATTTTTTAAGAAATTAAAATGCGAGAGAGATAAAAATACCAAGAACATCGCAACATGTACACATAAATCACAGAAGATTTATCTAGGGAAACCCATATGGGAAAAACCAACCAACAATAGACCTATTATTTCCCTTGACCAAGCCCACCCAAGTTGGCCAACCTCCTTACCCCAACCAAGTGAGTCTTAATTGTTCAACACTCAACACATTACAATGGAGTATCATCAAATTTTTAAAGGCTTTCATTACATGTAATCCACGAGATCTAAAACCACGAGCTACCAAAACCATGTGTCTGAAACCACCACTATTGACCCAACAACTTTGACTCTTTCACCAAGTCAAATTTAACCTAACAAGCTTGACATCAAATATGCATCGTTATTTGCAATATCCTTGTTGTATTTGATTACTAGATGGAGTTGTTGTATTAAAAACATTGGGGTGGATGGTGGTTGATGTAAATCATGATCTTCTTCCCCAAAAGATAATGCTTCCATTTCTTCATTGCTTGTACAAGGGCATATAGTTCCTTATCATATATGGGTTAGTGTAATCCCTACTCCATGCAACAACTCGGAGTGTTTATAACACACAAGTATTCTTCCTTGCACGAGAACTACTCTCATGACATACCCACTTGCATCATCCTCAATATCAAATGGGTGTTGCAAATTACGCATTACCAAGGCTAGTGCTTCACTGCTATTTTCTTCATATCATCAAAATAATTTTGGTGTTGTTTTCTCTAATGAAAACTCTTCCCTTTGGTTGTCACAACATGAAGGAGTGTTGTTTTTTTTTTGTTTTTGTTAGAAATGACCGTCACTTGCAGGGCTAACATTTCAACCATTGGCTAAGAAACCACAACCCATGGGCATATAAACCGTCAAAATCACCCGAGGATCACACCTATCCTGGGCCGCACCAGCCCTTAACATGGATAGATTTTTGGGTGTCTCCTCCCAACTAAACACACGATAAGGGTATTGAACTTGGGTCGCTTAGCAAACAAAACTCACACCTTAACTGGATGTGCTAGTGGGAATTAACAACATGACGGGGTGTTGCTATTGCTAAAAATGATGCAACAAATTTATGCAAATATTGTGTTGCTCTCATAATTAATTGCTTTGCAAATATTGCGTTGCTCCCATAATTAATAAATGCAAAACCATATATTATCTAGGAAAAATAATACTTGTATAAAATTTTAATTATTTTTTTATATAATATTTAACATTGGCATGAATACCATGTAAAGTTATAATGAATGTTAAATTAGAAGAACCAATTATCTATATTATAAACAAGTGTCGCATGGCAACTTAGTCCATGCCTAAACGCTTAAATTCTTTAACTTTATTGTTACTGGTTTTATGGAAGACTGCAAAAATTTTGATCGGTTGATTTTTGGATTTAGTATAAAAGTGTCTCTGCATTTGGTTTTGGTTTTGTTTATGAAAACTTTTTTTGACACTATAGGAAAAATATTCATGAGAAATTTTCATTCAACATAAAGAATTAAATTAAAACAATAAAAAATTATGTCAACTCCATTATATATATATGATTTATCAAATGTTAAGAAAGGTTAAAGGTTTGCATCTTTATAAATCCCAAATTAAATGGATATACTTAATCAACAACTTCTCTTATGAACATATTTATAGTTTGTTATATTTATTTTAGCTTGCTATATCCATTTCTTATTTATGGTTTGTTATATCTATTTTGACTTGCTATATCTATTTTTTATAGGTTGTAGATATGATGAATCATTATTTTAAAAAATATTAATTGTAGATGAGTTTAATGAATATTTTAAAACTCTATCTTTTAAAGTTGACATTTTAAAAATGATGTTTATTTAAAAAAATATGCGAGTGTATACATTAAAACTAATTAAACTTAAGACATGTTCAATCGATCCATTCAATCATAAAAATGGTTTATTTTTATTTTTTTTTAATTTAAAAACAAATGTCTATGCTAAAATTAAATTACATGTTTATATGAAATTATATATATTCGTTACTTTGATTTTGATTTACATTTTAAATGGTTGAAAATGTAAATATATTGAGATTATATAGATCTTTTATATTTCATTGTTGATTAAAAATTTATAGAAATTTAAAAGATTATTTTTATATAAAATTTATTTATCTATAAAATCTATTTTCAATTACTTTATACTAATTCAAATTCAAATTATTTAAATAATTTTAAATTTAATTTTATTAATTTAATTTATATGAATTAATTAATTACTTTATACTAATTCAAATTATAATTATTTAAATAATTTTAAATTTAATTTTATTAATTTAATTTATATGAATTAATTAATTAATATAGAGTATAATTTAATAAATATTTGATATTAAATTAATTTTGTAGAAATTGAACATTGATTTATTCATGATATTAAAGAAAACAATTTTATTATTAATAAAACATTTATTGGGTTTTTCTTCCCAGAATGACGACTTGGTTGAACAATGTTGAGGGCGTTGTCATATTAATCTCCTCGGTACAAGCTAAATTTTTAGCTTAGCCTATAATTATGTTCGAGTTTGAGAAGGTAATTTTTGTTTTTAAGTTAATTATCAAAAATAATTTATATGACTTTGAATTGGTCTGCATGTGCATGACGTTTCCCTCATGCAAAACACTAGTAGTTGTGGTAGTTGGTGATAGTCATCATCTACAGGCTGGTACACAAGCACCATCACTCCAGGTTCGAGGTTGCCATGACTCCTGCATCTTGCCTTGTTTCATTGATGACTTGTTACTTGAATGTTCTAGTTACTTATTAGTTGGGATGCTATGACATCACAGGATTCCAGTGACAAGTTGAATACATTAACTAGAAGCATTTAGCTTTTTATGTGTCCTAAGATCATTTGCAATTTTTGATAACTCCGCCACCAGTTCGTCGTCAATGAAAAATATTTAAAAGTCGACGAAAACCAATACCTATTCAGCGTAGGTATATAACAATGGACCTATTATCCCCGATATCTAGGGATAACTAGGAGATCATGTCTTGAGGCCCACATGGTCCTAGACATGGAGTACCGAGAGCAGGAGTGACTTGGGCATGGCCCTGGAGGGCCCATCTTTCTTCTTCTCAGCCAGACTTGTCCTGTCAGTAGTACCAACTTCCATCACTACCGGCCTGGGCTTGCATCAGAGAGGGCTCTTGCTCCATGAGGTAATTGGTCCGAGGTATCATGGTATGTGTCATATTTGATCATTATAACCTTCTTATATATGCATTAGGTCTCTTTCATTTCGGATGATTGCTTGGATCTTACACTAATCCACTTGACCATTGTTGGGGCGATTGATGGGGCAACTTAGCAAGCTATTATTCATGGTTTTTGGTTAGCCACCAAGGGGGATTTGCAGAGCCATCATCCGCTCCCTCCATCTTATCACTTTTTCATCTTATACCCCGCTCATCCATCCCATTCCCCTAGTCTGGCCATTAGGATGACCTTCCAGGGTACATCTTGTCTTGTGGGAAGAAGGGGCTAAAGGCCCAGGGGGTAAAAGCAGGTGAAAGCGGTGAGTAAGAGATAAAAGCCATAGAAATAAAACCTAGAGATGCTTAAGCCAGGATCCCGAGAGGCAGTAAAACTCTGGAGGTAAAACTAGGGACCCTAAGAAAAATGATTACATAAATAAATGCAAGACCTAAAAAAGAGGATGGGAGGACTCATCCGCAGTGACCTTCTCATTTTCTGAGAGGTACAGGTAGATGCCTTGTCATGTACTTAAACCATGGGTATACCTTCGTCCGGACGCTAGCAATGTGCAAAAAGTAATAAAGAAGAAGATAAAGGCAATAAAGGAACTGGAAAAAATGCATCCATGACGTTTACAGCTCGCCTCCTACAAAGTCGCCCACAGACGACACCAGCCCGTGGTTTGACTATGGCTGGGCATCCCTAAAACCATAGCATCTCATTACACGCGAAGCTGGGGCCTGCTTTGAGGAAACTTTCCATTTCTTACGGGTATTAGCCCAATAGGTTGTGTTGGTTTCCTTGGCTTTGTATAGTAAAGATGCGTGTAATGTCGCAGGCTCTTAGATGATGTGATAGGGATTTCATGCATATGTTTGATAATTTTAATGATAGATATATGATTTACATTGCTATGATGTCTAGGGTACGATATGGACCCATGGAAGTGAGAACGATGTCGGGACCATGCCGATTGGAGGTACGAGTCGATTGCACATAGGGGAGATTGATTAGCTGGGACCTGTAAGTAGAAGAGGCTACGTATCGAGATGGTTATGTTGGGATCGCGGCGGAATGATTGTGATAATTATGGAGAAAGAATAAGGATGCCATGGGGCCTTTAAGCGAATTGACATGGGATCAGCCCGCGGTGGTACCATCAGATGGTTGCTGGGATGGCAGAGGCAGGACAGAGTTGTGATGAGCCCTTGCATGGAGAAGAATAAGGATGCCCTCATCAGGACGCTTTGGCAGAGATTGACCTATGGGGGATCAGCCCCTGCAGGTGGTATGATGGCTCTGATGGGCAGGACGCCACCATAGCAGACTGGACGTTTCCTAGAGGATGTGGCAGCGTGTTTGGACCTTGTGGCACATGTGGCAGCTTGCAGGAGGCCCAGAGGGGCCAACTTCTTGCCTCTTGGATGCTGATCAGGCCCAAAAAGGGCTAACGTCTCCCTCAGAGGGGCCTGACGTCTCCCATTTTAGCTCTATTTTGACATTTTTAGCATTTTAAGTGACAAATAATGAAATATTGTAAAGTCAGCCTTGTCGACTGTTTTGAATGACCTATTTTGTAATTTAAGGTCATGAGGATGATATAAATTGAGGACGTTTTACCCTCATTTGAAAGGAACATAACTTACTCTCTTATGAGAGACTTGCTTTTAGCTCTTGTCTTGGTTAATTTTGGTCTTTTGGAGTGAGGCGCTACACTTGGAGGATTATCTTTGGCATATGCATGGTGCTTTTTTATCATTGGAAGGTGTTACAACTAGGGTTTGATTATGCTCTTCATGAATTTGACGATCTATTAATTCAGCCTTAAGACCAAAAATTTGTGAACCTTTCCTAAAGTATGACGTTACAAATCAATTTTATATATTTTTGTGAATTATTTAAAATTATTTAAAGTAAATGGCATGGGAAGAGGACTAGTAATTAGACTGTGGCATACTTATCCAGTCGCGCTTCGCACGGTTAAAGAGAAAGTCCCTATACAAAGGCAACTTCCTTCTTTAAAAACCTTTGCAGCCTCTTTCGAATGTCATAATAACAAGTGCTATAATTTTTTCAAGTGGGCAAGAGCTCTAGGGGCTCCACATCGAACAAAGATAGATCATTTCAAAATTACTGAAAAAATATTCCATTATTTATCTCCTTCCATATGATCCCCATACCTCAGAATGAGAGGACAGTGATTGTGTTAGACTTAATACAGTTCGATGGCATTCATATATGTATTGCACAAAAGATATGAAAATAAAATTATTTAGTATGGCCAAGGATATTATATATATTCAACTACATTTATTTAGTTTGCCCACATGATTTCTCATTCAAATTGCAAGAAAAATGTATATGAAGAGAATGAATCATCAAACTGATAACTGATCATTAAAGCATTTTATCAAATATGGTTTTTTAAACTCCTATGGTAGGAGAACATTCATGGTACAACACATAATGACATCTCTCTAAAACAAATAGATGGATCAAGCTGATGTAAAGACAAGTTGTAGTGATTAGTCGTTGGATAATTCCGAGTTCAAAACATCATTGTCATCCTGCACATACAATAATGCAACATTAGTTTGAAACGAAATGAAAGCAATTGAAGGAAAAAAATTATGGTTTTTATTTTGTTGGTTAACTCAATAAGCACATAAATAGAAGCTTTGACTTATTTACAATAACTATATACAGCCTTGGAATCTTGTCAATGAATCTTGTCAATGACAAGTTCCTTGCTTTTAACTTGGTGTTTATCTAAATAGAGGCTCTTGAAATTCTATCTGTTTCAGGGGATTCTAAAATTGCTAGATGTGTTTTCTGTCTAGGCCCTTTGACAAGCCATGTTTCTTTTCAAGATGGCTTCAGCTACTGTGTTTTGAAAATAATACCTTTAGCAAATCCAGTAAAATAAATTGCATCTTCCCATAAATTATTTATAAATACATATTTGTATTTGTTAAGGCTGTGATGTAGGGTGGTTTTAGCACAACCATGGCAAGTTCAATTCTTGAAGATCTGTGTTGAGCTGCAATTTTTAGGTTCAAACTAGTTTGTTCAAATGCAACAACTCTGCTGCTATTTTTGGCACATATAATTGTCAACAACATTGCTAAAAAATTGGAAGATAAATACGATGTAATGTAAATAAGATGGAAACTAATATAAAATGTGATCAGGACAAGACCTAGTAGAAGATGAATTTGTGTTTGTAAAATTTCACATATTTTTTTATAGACTATGAGATAATGCAAATGTATGTTATTCATAGTAAAAACTATAAAGTATTGCAACAAATATAAAAAAACATGAAGACTGGTGTCTAGGGAAACCTTTGTGTGACTTGCTATTAAAGTGTCTCTGTTTTCACTAAGTTTTGCCTATCCATGAGTGTGCATGTTTTCCAGATCATTTTCCAACAATAATTTGATATCACATTTCACATCATATAGAACAGATGGAGCTAGAGAATGAAACAATCAGTTCATTATTGAGGGTGACCATGTGGGTGTTGTATTAACCTTTCAGAAAACACACATTTTAAATAGGAACATATACATAATAATTATTCTCACATTTTAAATAGGAACATATACATAAAAATTATTCTCTTATAAACATATGTTGAAAATAGGAGCTAGGCTTGTAGTCAATGCACATACCTCACAAATATCTATGTAACCATACTTAATAAACTTCAAAATTTTGTACTCGAACTCTGATCATGTAGAAAATCCTTTTGCTTGTCTGGATGCTTCCTAAATTCGCCATTCTTATGTTGTACATTGTCAAAGTTAATATAACTCTTGAGTTGTTGCGGAGCTATAATGAACTAAGGACTTGGAAAAAGACTATAAAAAGTACAGGATCTTTAAACATTTTGAGCAAAACCACAACCAAATGAAATCTGTTCGATGTCAAATCAAAGCTTTTCCATGTCTGTTCACTGTACAAAAAAAGGGAAAAAACCTGGGCAGTCGGGTATAGGTTAGAAACATTTTTCATATAACTTATCAATAAGTAAATTTAGTGCTTGAACTTTTAATAAGTAAAGTACTAAATTCGAGTTTTCTTGTGCATATGTAAACTAACTTGTAACATGTTCATTTTTCTATCTAGCAAGTAGAACTATGTTGTCTTTGTTTAGTGTAAATCTGCTACGCACTCGAAGGTCGCGTAGCATATAAACAATCTTTGATTTTTTTTGTAGATACATTTCATATGGCATTTCTTTTAGGCCAGGAAGTAGGTTGTGCAGTATAGGTTCTCTAACAGTGCAATGCACATTATTGTTGTTGATGGTGCAGATAATAGCATTTAGGCAATGTCTATATACAAAGGGGCATTTCTTATGACATTTAATACAATCAATCATTGGATCTTTTATCAGTGTAGATGCCCCTATAGGAGAGTTACATAAAGCACATACAAGTTCAAATGGAGTTGAGTATGCATTTGTTGTTATCAATGCACCTTCAACCTGTTTATACAGGAAAAAAGTCAATAATTTAAACAATGTATATATGTGTGTGTGTGTAAATTATTTTGCATATGAAGTTTGTAAATATATACTCACAACATTTGTTGAGCTAGTTATTTTTTGCAAATATTTAACTATTTTTGTTCTAAGTTCTGTTATAAATGTTGATTGCGTTGTACGGAAGACCTTCTCTTTTACATCTTTCCTCTTAGTTATATTTTTAAATAGCATCATCGGAAATTTTTCTGTTTGCAATTGTTGTTCCATTGAACTAAAGAATTGTTCATATGTTTCGAACAGTTGGAGTTGTGACATAAAAAAAATATAATTGTTATCTATTTGAATTTAAGATATAATGGCATATAAAAGATACAACACTAAACATGGAAAGACACAATTTAAAAAACATTAGCATATAAAATATAGAGCATTGGGCATGGAAAAGAGTATCGTTGCCTTGTCATTGTCTGTATTACCATCCTTTATATGCAAAATGTAATGCGAGCCAACTCTTCTAGCAAGGGTGATAGAAACTCCAATAGTAGCAATTGGATACAATTTTGTATTCTCTGCAAACTGTTTAATTGTTGTGTCCGGTATAAAATTGTATTCTTTACAAATTGGAGGCATTGTTTGTATGAGACTTGATTCATCGAGCAATATAATACGATCACAATCACCACGGTCATAGGTAGTTTTTGGTAGAATTTTGAAATTTGTAATAGATATTCCAGTGCTGGGAAGAATCTTTTGCTCATGTCTTTGAATGATGTGTGCAGGGATAGTCAATGTAACTGTCATCATACCATTTTCATATGTCAAGTCAGCACGCAGAATTCGACGTGCTTTATTTGCTTTATCCAAGTATGTGCTATATAGAACCATTACGTCTCTGATGAATACTTCTCCAATCCTACGATTGTTCAGGTCTTCTATCGATACAATACTTGGATATGTAAATCTTGGCAACACATAGCAATAATAAAAAATAAGTAATATAATGGACAATTTCTATATATTTCTTTTGCATAACTTTGAAATTTACATTTTTGTATGCATGCCTTTCAAAGTGTTCCTGTTGTTCAAGACTGGTTGCTTCACCTATACATGTTGTTGTTTGATCTGTGTGTGCAATGTTGGTTTCTTCACTTGTAGTTATTGTTATTTCACTTGAACTGAACATAATAATTTACAAATTTGGTATTATAATTTGCTGTTATTTGTTTTGCACGTGTAAAAGAAAAACAGTTTATGAATATTTACCTATGTGTTTGTTGTTGTTGTGATGTTTGCGATAGTTGGGTGCCAATGCTTCCCTGGCTTGTCCAACTTCTCCTGATTTGAAGATTTTGATATTCACTATGTGAAATCCAAGTATATATAATATATTTTTGTATCATGTATACATTGACATTGATGTTGTTCTTGTTCTTGTTTTCACTTCTTTTTCCTACTTTTTTTTAATATATGAAAATATTAACATTAACTATGCAATACATAAGCGCAAATAGTATATTATATAATATATAACAATTGTTAACTACATGTGTAAGAGAGTTTATAGTGTATTATCTAATATATAATAAGTGTTAATTATATGTGCAAGATGGGATTGCTAAAAAGACAATTTTGACATACAACATAGAAGAAATCATACTAAAAACATGCCAATATGTTTTATATAGCATTGAGTAGCAATATACAAGTAGTAATATACATAGTACAGTAGACATAGAACATACAATAAAAAACCATTTAAAACATACAAGAAACAAAGAGCTAGAGCAAACAAATTAGCCAGAAAAGTGTTGTTAGAGGACATAGAACATAAAAGAAACAACCATTTAAAATATACAAGAAACAAAGAGCTAGAGCAAACAAATTAGCCAGAAATGTGTTGTTAGAGCTACAAAGAAAACATAAAAATTATATATAAAAAAAAGTGTTTAGTTAGGTTTATTATCCTAAAAATCATTTGAAAATTAATGATGAATAAAAGAGTTACAAAGAACAAATTAGCCAGAAATGTGTTGTTATAATGCAAATAACATGATGCTATTAGGGGTTACAAAGAAAACAAAAATTAAAAAAAAAAAACCAGAAGTGTTTTGTTAGGATTTTTGGCTTGAAAATCATTTGAAGATTAATGATGAATAGGGTGGATGGTCTATGATCTCCTTGGGTCTAGGTGAAATGCATATGGCTTGATACATTTTGTGTATCACATTCATGTAATAAATAACTGTAATAAAAACATGTTCTAATAAATCAATGCATACAACAAGGAACAACTCATCACAAATGTTGATAATTTCTTGGAAATACCATATTTTAAATATGAACATATAAATGATAATTATTTCCCCATAAAAAATTTAGTGTTTAAATATGGAATAATGGTCAAATAGTAAAAGAAATAAACACTTGCAAATTTGATGGTTGTAACATCCTGGTAGGTCTCTACACAATAAAATTACATATTCAAATTTGAAGACATACCTTTTGACAAGGTCTTTATACAGTAAAATCACAGATTCAAATTTGAAGACACATGTCAAGCAAGCGAGTATTTTTAGTTTGTCTAGAATTTTAATCCATCAGATATCTAGCAATGAAAATGCAACCAATCAATGCCAGAGACAGGTGTGGCAACAATATATTTCCTTGCACTAAGCAAGGAGCATTGTATTTATTAGAACTACCAAATATGTAGTATTAGAAGCATCAAACTTATCTTCAAAGAGGTCATAATTTATTTGTCTAACAATGTCTTCAATCTTTTTTGGTTTTTCTCTAAATGTTGGACCAATGGAAACTAAATTGGAATATGGTAGTTAAATCCTAGGCCAGTTCGTTTTCTGAATCCCTAACTCCTGGGCTGAGCTCTAAGAATAACCTATGACAAAATTCAACATTAGGAGGATACTTTACTCGCAACAAAATGGAGAAATGGGCTATCTGCATCATTCAACACTGTATAGTCATATCCTAAGTGGGATAGTTATGTAATGGGGTGCTTAGCATAACCATTGTTTTGTATGTGAAATCAGTACCTATATTGTCTTCATTGTTGCAGTTGCCTCTCCTTCTAGCTATCTAAATGGAAGGAACATGAGTGGGGTTAGGGTTGGATATTGAATGAATGGCTTTTCAATTTTATATGGAATTGAATCTGTGCTTGACACTAGGGAAAAGGAAAATGGATCTACTACATATGGATATCCAACTACTACCACCTTTGCTTGAGTTGCAAATTCATTTGTTCAGTCTGTATCAATTGAAAATAGAAATTTAGCTTTGGTCTTTTTATGTTTAGTGTCTAATATACATTATATAATCAAATACAAGGATTCTAAGCGCGTTGTTGGAAGGGAAGTAAGGTGAAATTCACCATTTTCGTAAACTGACAAGCATATGTACACAGGATTTCAAACTAGTCGGGATACATTCTTTGTCACCTCTTATGCGTTTGTTACATGCTATTGATCTAGAATGGATTAAATCAAGGGCAAGATGTTGATTTTGGAATAGGATCTCAAAAGAGTTATTGAACTTAAAAGGTGGATTCTATTGTTGACCATACAACCTATCAACTACTTGTTTTTGCAATCAAGAATGCTAATTTCCAACCATAACCCTTATACTCACCATTGAGAAGGCACTAGAAAGAATTGGGCAGGCATGATGAAAAGGTAGAATTCGTTTGTTGAAACTAATAGGGAGCATGGGACTTGATATGATTGAATGGGGACTAAGATATTTTCTAAGATGATTTGGTTGCCTTGGTTGCTTGAAACGTTGGCATATTTCTATGTCTCAAGGGCAGGCATGGTGGTAGGTGTTTTGAGATCCTATTCCAAAATCAACATCTTGTCCCTTGCTTTAATTCATTCTAGATCAAGCCATTAATGCTATTATAGATATGTAGAATCTAGAGCCATGAAAAGTGAACCAAGGAGATAAGAAGCTGGTGTACAACTGTAGTGAAGCACATTCCACAACCAATAGGCCATTCCAGGAACACCATTATAGATTGGCAGCAAGGCCTTTTTATGCAAATATCCAATTAATATCTAAACAAATAAAAATTAATTTTATTATTAAATTAAGAATATATAAACAGTTGCATAAACTTTAAACAATACATAATTTTTAAAAGTCAACGAAAAAGTAATTTATGATCAGGAACGAAATCATCACTGATCGATATAGTTCTATATGTCAGAGACCAATAATACAAAAACATCATAGTAACTTTGATTTGCACGAATGAAAAGGATAGAGACAAGAGGATAATGAAAAGAAAGAAGGACTCCTTTTAGCAATCAATGCATGTGCATTGTGAATATACGTTATCACACATCATGAATATAGATTACCATATATGTGTATAATTTTTTAGAAAGAAGATATTGGTTGGGTTATTGTTGTGAACATAATTTATTTTCGAAGATTGTTGATGTAAGCATAGAACATGAAAGAAGTAATACGAAAACATGATGGTATATTTGATTTCCATGAATAAAAAGGGCGGAGTAAAGAGCATAATAAGAAGCAAGAAGGAACCATCGCACGAGCAAATGCATATGCATTACGAATATAGATATAGATATGCATTATGTATCATGGATATCGATCACCATACTAGTATATAATTTACCAAAAAAAAAACTTTGGCTGCTTTATTATTATGAGCATACCTTCTCTTTGAAGATTGTTGTTGAATTTCTTCCTCTGTGCCACTTGTAACTTTTTCTTCTCCTTCGCTTGTATTTATTTTGATGCAAAGATGTTGCACATAATGCAATGGACAATTAAAGAAACTATTATGTCAAAACAATGTGAAGTATACAATACCATGAAACTACAAATGAAGTGAAAATTAATAAAATACAGATAAGGTTAGAATTATGTACCTTTTTATTTGTTCTTCCATGTTTATTTTTTTTCCTATGTTCTTTTGAACTATAAATAGTTGCTTTGATGTATTCTACATTGAACAAAGTAATTGAG
The DNA here is from genome assembly GCA_010110895.2 of Picea sitchensis. Classification (NCBI taxonomy): domain Eukaryota; kingdom Viridiplantae; phylum Streptophyta; class Pinopsida; order Pinales; family Pinaceae; genus Picea; species Picea sitchensis. The sequence continues at coordinate 169,834 of SNQJ01S0008326.1, read as the reverse complement.
CAAAATAAATAGCTATGCAAATAGATTTCAGCAAAATGAAAACACAAAGTGAATTGTTGATGTATTATTTTTTCTTATTAGCAAGATTTGTACTATACCAACCTTTTTCCATCTGTAACAATTTTTTGATTCAATTCCAAGAAAACAAATTTGTAAATATGTAACAAACATATGGAAATATGCTTTGCTTTACTACGAAGGATTTTTTTTTTTAATATGTAGTATGAATATGCTAGTATGTTAATATGTATTAGGATTTATATGTAATTCAGAGTTGAAGTAGAAGACAAATTGTATCATGATCACTCCAATATGTATTTAATATATAAATTTTGGATTTCTCATTGTTTGCATTTGATCAGACATGGTCAATAAGTGTTTTCTGTACATGATTTATTTTGTCTAAGATGAGATGGAGATTGAAATTGCACATGTAGTTTTCCAATTTTCTTTTTGTTTCATTGCATTGGTACATGCCAATATTAAAATCTCCTAAAATAATTATGATTTCGTTTGAATGAAAATTACATAGCGCTTTTGTAATGGTAAGCATTATTCTATTCAAATTTGCATGTGGTGCAACATAGATGTTGACTATTGCAATATGCGATTCATGGACTATTAATTTTGCTACAAGGACTTCTACAGATTGTTCTTCAAAGTGCATTTATTCTAATATTCTTAAATGTTTCTTGACTAGTATCATCACCCCATGTTTATTGCAATTTGATATGCAATTGAAGCTTGCAAATTGTTCATTTTGCATGGGTAGTGTCATGTATATTTCTTGCAAGCACATAATATCAGATTGCATTGTAGCATAGTCACTTGATATGTCATTAATATGTGCATGCAAACTACGTGTGTTTGATGAAAGAATTGAGATTGATGATTCTAATTGTATGGATTCAAAATCATATTCTAGATTCCGTTTTGCATTGTTTCACAAGCGTTGCATCTCAATATCAATTTTTGGTTTCACCTTAAAGTTATGCATTGTGAGAGCATTTAGCAGGTACATAGATTCTATGTTTCTTACATGAGATAAGGTTGTATATACTAATCCATGTATTTGTATCCCAGAAGGGTCAAATGCAACATTGTTAAGTGTTAGACCCTATGACCTGTGTATTGTACGTGCACATGCAAGTTGAATTGGAAATTGTTTTCGGATTTTCAAGTGGCCTATCTTTGTTGTCATTGATATTGGTTTTGCTATGCGCAAAATGGGTATCCATTCACGAGAAATGTCTTTGCTATATAAATAAGCTAGCTTGCTAGCTTGTCGTGTCCAATATGTGGATCATAGAACTTGATCCATAGAACAACGAATTTATATGTTTTGGTGTAGGATTTGATTATTCCATCTGCACCATTTACGAGACCATGTTGTGAATCATAGTTGCATGCATATATCTCAACAAGAACATTTAATTTCAAGGTAAGTTGTGAAGGCAAATTTATTGTATGTCAATGGTATGGTACATTGTCATGGTTCTCTTCCTCCTCATCAATTGCATTGATTAAAAGTTCATTGTTGGACATTAATGATAGCATATACTTGTTATGCATTGCAACATCTTTCTTTTTGTAAAATATATCAGGGAATGTTGGGTCATTTGGGGTAGGTCACATGCAATTTGTATTGATATATGCCAAATCATCATTTGTTTGGCTATTTGTCTGCATCCTATTCAAAATTGCAATAAACTTTTCATTTGTTTGTCGCATTGTAGTATGCAATTCATAGCACTTCACATTATCTCCAAAAGTCATATGTTATTGTTTACATGTTTATTGTAGGTTGTTCAAATATGAGGGAATCTTGTATGGGTTGTGCTTGATAAAAATCACCGCAAAATATCATATCTATGTTTCCAAAGTATTTTGTCTGTACATGTTTTATGTTTCTAAGTTGATTGTCAATGGAGAATAAGAATCGACTTCCAATCATAGAAGCTTCATCAATGAAGACAAGTTGTAGTTCCTAATAAATCTTTGATAAGGTGTCTTTCTTTGCTAAGTGAAAGGAAATGAGACTTGTTGAAAGGCATTAGAAATGCAGAATGGATTGTTGTTCCACCTGCATTATAAGCAGCTTTACCTGTATATGCCAATATCAATCCCTTTGGTTTCAAAGGGTCCGTTGTATTGTTTGTGACATATATTCGTATAAGCATTTGGAATAGCATTTTTGTTGTAAATGTTTTGCCTGTTCCTGCTCCACCTGTAAGGAATAAGTACAATGGCATGTGCACATCCCTTGATTTCTTTAGGGCAATGTCTTTGACAATTTCTTGTTGTTCTTTATTTAGCATTCTTCTAAACCTATAATATTCTTCATTTTCAAGCAAAAATGGGTGCTGCGTGACTTGAAACCCAAGATTAATTGATTTTTTCGTATTTGATTCTTGAGGGCGTTGTAAGTCTATTTGCAAGTCGTATTGTTCACGATGCTTAGTAGTTGTTTCTTGGTCTGTCAGTGTACCATCAATATCCACAAGGCTATTATCGAGTTCTTCAACTGCATATTCAAAATCGCCCCATGTTGGATTGACATTGTATGTAAATTTAGCTTCATTGGTTTATATTTTACTCTTGTGGAAAATATAAGCAACCTGCCATGTATGCAAGCTATGTTTTAATGTAAGTTCACTTTTTTCGAATGGGACATATAGCAATAGTTTTTCTCTACAAAAAAAATCATAGTCAATGTTTTTATTGTATTTGACAAATCATATTACACTTGTTTTTTTTCTTTTTTGAAATGTGTGCACCATTTTTTTTGTACTTGAAGACAAATTCAACAAGGCAAATATTCTTAATAGCACGGGGACGCTCAATGTAGTAATCAATAATAGAGTGGCACATTACATTTTCTGAATTGTCAGGTTCTTGTTTTAGTAGAAAGGGTGGCTTAAGGATAAATGTGCGTTGATCTATTGGAGATGTATTTATAAAGATACACTGTCTTGAGCTAGAATTCAGTGGTAGTGAAAGTGCTATATGAATTGCTTGTTGAGAAGACATTTGTTGAAGATTAAGCAATGTATTTCCAAGTGTGCGTATCATTTGCATAGCGTCAATTTTGTTTTTCTCATGTTCTTTGTGTATTCTCCTAAATGCATTAGTCATGGACTTGTCAACTTTAGCCATGTATGAAATGAAATACGATGTTGCAACATATGCATTTAGTACGTGTTGTGCATCTGTATTTGCATTCCATAAATTCAGCATGTCCTTTGCGAAACTGTTGTTCCAAATATGTGAAGGTTTTCGTTTTAGGAATATTGTTGGTTGTTTTAGTGTACATTGTATTAGTTTGATGTATGCATCTTATGTTAGCTCCATTTCCATCAAGAAGTCTTCAAATCTCATCAAGTTGTCATAATTGTTTTGCTCTAGTATTGCAAAGAAGGAATTTGACTTCTTGTTAAGATCTTTGTTTGGTGTATTTATTGGTTCGAGCATTGTTGTTACTTTCATTGGTGGCATAGGGAAGTTGTATCTGCAATGTGTATTCTTTCGTTTCTTACAACTTTTTGTATGGTAATGCCTATGCAATTTAGCAAGATCTGGATCCAAATGGTCTGTGTCACAAGTTATGTATTTGTCAACAAACTTTTCAATTTGTGAGTTACTATCCCTTCCATAAATTGGAGCATCTTCTATCCATAACAACCCATGTTCATGCTCGCTACCCCTATTTTGGAATTATGTGACAAAGTAGTAGTCTGGTACTTTTCCAAAGAATGTTTCATCATGACATATCAATTGCTTTAGAGCATTGATTCTATGTCTATAGTAACGACTACATGTGACCGGGTCTTTTCTTATGAGGCAATCAATGTCGTTGTCTTCCAATGTTTCAATGTGCTTTCCATTTTTCCTGTTCTTATACAAACTTCTCAATGTGGAGACCAATGCATTCCATCGATGCTATGCACTTGTGAACGCGACAAAAAAAATTGGGGGGCCCAATTGTCGTATCATTGCAAATATATTTTTCTTGATATGTTGCATGTAATCAGGAGAAATGCAAATGTTTTTGAAGTCTATGTATCCAATATCCGATTTTAGTATTTTCTCTAAGTTTGGTTTGTACTTGACATCTCTTGCCAATATCTTTATTCCTCTTAGTTTTCCTTTTCTTATTCGCACCCATGTGCAAGAGAGTACTTTGTCGATTATTATTTGCATTGTTTTGAAAAACAAATTTGTTGCGTGATATGAAAAATCACCGCTAGCATGTAGCAATTCCCATTTTACCATTTTTTGATAGCTAAATCTATTTAAAACATCATTATCATGTGGGTTTCCATAGAATAGTGTTGTAAAATTCATTTCTTCTGTGTACTTGTCCTTGAAAATCCCAAGTGGACGCTACCCTTCAGCAAGTGCGATTTCAATGATCTTGTCTTGCAAATCATGAATGCACTGTGATTCTATGAATCCATGTATCAACGTTTCAGTTGGTCTTTCATTGTCTGATTCAGTTTCCATATCACTTTCACAATCAATATCTACATTTTTCATGTATTTGTGTTTGTCTTGTTCCAAAACACCAGTCCATTTATTATTTATAGAGATGTTTTCAGCCTTATACAAAGTTCTAGAGCATAATTCTTTGAGTGCTCTCATGACGATATTTACACATACCTTTCCAGTCTGATATGTATTATTGTATTTCAATCGTCTTTTTAGTGCAACTGCAATTGTCATTGTTTCATTCATGAATTGTGGCAATGATTTTTGTATAATATCCATATTGACAGGTACATTGATAATTGATCATGTCAAGCCCAACTGGGATTGTTTATACCCCCATTGTCTAATTTGTGCAAATGCAATTCTGAGTGATGCAAGTCTCTCTTCAAGGCTTGAAAGTGTGCTTACAATCAGTAATGGCATGTTACGTCTTATTTGGTCAGCTGTTGCAAACTTTGGTAATTTCCCATTTTGAAGTGATCTTTTGCAAGGAACACATATCTTGTTACTAGAGAGTGTTTTGTCATTTGCTTTCAAGGCCATATATTCTTCTTTCAATTCTTGGGTGAAGCATCTAATGTTCTTTGAAAAATGCAATTCTTCACAAATTGCACATTTGTTCTTAGGCATGTCTTGAATCTATTTAAGATAGATTTGTTTTGCATCTTTCTTTTTCTGTTGGACATGCTTAGTATCCAAACTCTTTTTTGTTATTTTCTGTTCAATTATAGTGTGGAAAGATGTTTGTTTCAATCTAGGATATGTTATTCTTGTTTTTTTATTAAGAGGTGTTGTTGCATTGATGAAATATGTATGTTGGTCATCTATATGTATTTTCCTTCCATGTCCGATGGGAGATCTGTCGCTGCATTTGTTTTTTTCACGTATGATCTTTTTTAGTCTATGAAAGGTAAGTGTATGATTCTTAGTTATACTTGTTTTTGCTTGATGACAAGCCATATTGTAACTGACACTACTATTTGGAAATTCCATTTTATCATCACCATGTGCACAACGTATATGTTGATTTCTTTCTAGCATATGTTCGGAGAGCAATACGTTATTGCCCATATTTTTTGTAGGTCGCACATCTATAGTCATATGATAGTCAATCCCATGTGTCTTGACTACGCCCATTGTGGGTTGGTGACAATGCACATTTCATATGCCATTGACCTTCTCTCTTAGTAATGGTTCATAATGAATGTGAAATGTATCTGTTTCAAATGACAACACATCAATTTTTTTTCTAGAATTAGAGCCAACAGTGTAGAGGTTAATAATGTTGTTGTCATGGGAGGACCATACTTGGATATTCACATTGAAAATGATTGATACCCATTGTAAATAGAATGGCCCACCCTCTATCCTTCCCTTCTCATATGGAAATCCCATATGTATGATATATTGTTGCCAATCCCCCACCATTGGCGTACTATGTATGTCATCAACTGTTAGATGTTGTTGTAAGCAATGCGATGCCTTGTGGTCACCACTTGTAATTGCATTGCAAAAGGATTGTGCAATATAAAGTCTCAAGGATTACACATCGAATTCTATCGCTATCAAATAACAAATTTCTCCAAATAGACTCTCGCCACAATTAGATGTGTTGGTTATTACTCTACTCAATCCATGAGAATGCATTCTATCCATAATGCATTTCCAATGATATTCTAGGTCTTTGCACATTAGTGACAAGTAAATATTAAATCCTTCAAAATTGCATCTGGCTAGTTTTTGGCAAAACAATGGTTCATAATGGCCACAAACAAGATTTGCATCATGGAACAAAATGCAATACGTATCTGTATTTTCATTTTTGTTGAAATGTAGATAACTTGCTTTCCTTGCTAGTGACCAAACTACGATTGATATATTTAACGATTTTGCTAGCCATGGTATTCAAAATGTATCTCCCCATAGTCCTCTCTCATTTTCGTTTACATATGTAGATTCAAATAGCCGCATTTTGGAAAGATATGTGTCAACATCATGAATTCCATGTAATTGATACAAGAAATCAGATGCTAATTCATATTGATATGACTCTAATGCTTCTATATATCCACTATTTAAACAAACTAAGAAATTATCTATCAATCCATTTCACAATTCAATGGAGGTGTAACGAAAATGCAACAGGATGTGAAAAGCATCGAACAAACAATCACCAGGAGTATATGAAAATGCATTCAATCTTAAAAGATCGTTGACATGCAATACATGGTCAATGTCATTATGTGCAATCCATTGTTCGTTAGCTTCATAGTTTTCAACATCTATTATTTTTGGCATTTTTTTTAACTATGTTATTCAAACAATCAACATGATATGTTTATGAGACCATGCAACTAACAAAAAAAAGAGGGTACAACAACTTCAAAAAATAATACCTTTTTTTTTTTTTTGACTTTTTTGATCAATACAATTTGTTCCTGGGAAAAAGAAAAATTCAATACACAACTTTGACTTTTTTTTATCAATACAATTTTCTCCTGGAAAAAAATAAAAATTCAATACACATGACAGATAAAACAAAATCCATTCCATCATTTGATCCAAAAATATAGAAGAAGGAGACGTGGGATGGTGAAACATTACACCAATGCTAGAGCTAACTTCAATAAAACAGAACACAAATGATATGTTACAACATAATTCAATAAACATGAAGTATGTGACAAATTTCAATTTTTTTTCACAAAAGTCACATCCAATTAAGTCTATTTTTTGCCAAAAGTTGAAACAGTGGATAGGAAATCTTTTTCATTCATTACAATTTAATTTTGATAATTTAATTATTTTAAGGTTCAAGAATGGTCAATAAGAAAAATGATAACTTGTAGCATGCCCTCTTACTAAAGAATCAATACAAAGTAAAAACATAGAATCATGTACATTCACAAAGAAAAAATCTTAACAATTTAAAAAAAAATCGAGAGAAGAATCAATGCATCCATTTCTCTAAAGATATTGGTTGTCTACAAATATGTGTTTTGTTAAATATTCATTATAGCTTTTCACTTGGAATCCAAGTTCTGAATAAAAAAATTAGGGTCGTCATTGGACACTATAAAAGTAATATCTTAGAGGCACACAATTGACAAGCAAACTTCCAAAAAAATCTATGGTGGATATTGGTGATTGAAAATGTCTTGGACAACCCAGAAACAAAACCTTATGTTAAAAGTAGCTATGAAAATGTATGTCTTCTTATTAAAATGCATTTTATTATATTAGTTTTTGGGCAAAAGTTTTAGAAGATTCTGGACAATCCATACAATAAATCAAGAAACATGTTAGTGTGGAGTGTTCTATGCAATGGGAAAACTAGTAAGGAAAACTTAGTAATTAAATAATTGGAACTCCAACCAAGAAATAAACATTCCGGGCCTCTCTACAACCATACACATTGACAAAACAAACCGCTCACTGAAATGAGAAAGCCAACCCTGGGATATGGCACCTCTTGCATCAAATAAATTGATTTATTTCACCTCTGCATATTAACTTGTTTCACTTACTCACACATCACAACAACCTAATAATGAAATGAAACATAACTTATCTCTTGCATTTGCAAACAAAAGCACCAACCACTGAAGTAAATGCAAATATTATTATTGAAGTAAATGCAAAATTCATCAGGTCGTTGTTCTTCATTTTCCAAAGAATGATCACACTCTTGAAATAACAGAAAATTTTGAAAACAATTGGTTAAATATTCCTTATAACATTATTTTTTGGCTAGATAGCATGATGCTATCGATTTCTTGATCCTATTCGTCACTCAAAGCTTTATCAATGATGCATGTTTCTTGAATTTCCAACCCAAACAATTGGCTTTGATCGTGACTTGGGAATTAATTTGTTCCTGATTTCTACTCTAAGACGTCAGTTGTTAGCACTAGCAACATGTTCAACTTGACAAAGATTCCATGCAACACTATAAGTTTGATGACTACGAACCACGTGTGAATTGCACCATCGCATCTTACACGAACACTTTATCAATGAATAGGAGGGCAAGGAAGGGGGTTATCCATCTGGCCAAGATGAGGACAAGGATCTACAAACTTATATAATTAAACCCATCATCTATAGGATAGGTTATAACGGTTAGCTATCCTTCTTCTCTACCTTCTGAACCAACCCTTATCGTAGATTAAACTACTACTTCCCAACCAAATCTAGCTAACTAAGAATCCCCAAGTTTTGAGAGTGTAAGATTTATTAATAAGCCATTCCCTCCTTTTCCAGAATACGAGAAATTATTGGACGATCCATCCATTCTAACAATTGTCGTTCCTCCAGCCCTCCCTCGAAGACCAAGTTGCTCTAGCTCCCCTCATCCCAAGACCCATTTAATTTGGGTTATCCCTCTTAGACCCATCCAACCAACAATCCCAAGTATAGGAAAACAAATGTAGCAGGCAGTTTTCAGATTGTAACTCTTTTGTTTATATTTCTTCTTATTTGAATATATTGTAGATTTGAGGATCAAAGGTTGTCAATGATTTATGGATCCCTAAGAAGCAGAGGATCTGTTGTATTTTGCCGAGCAATCATTGTTTATATTCAAGTATTTGTTGATTCATTAAATTGAGAGGATCTTTGTTTAGTGAACATTTTATCTTATGTTTTCACTCTTCATTCTTCCACCTATCAGCATATAATCTTGTTTTCTGTTGAGCAACTTTTGTGCCTTCGATGAGTAGGATGTTTGTGACTCCATTGCCCATTGGTGTAGCCTACTGATCTACAATTTGCAACCCTCTCTCTTTCTTTATCCATCTTGCAGATCCACCTATTCAAAACCAAATTTATCTTTTACATTCTGATGGTTGATGAGCTTACACTTTAGCAGTCAAAGTGTGACTTTCAGTGCTAACATTTTTGGCGTCGTTGCCAGGGATGGATTTGAGTAGATTGAAAATCTCCCTGGGAAGAACGAAATTGCACAACTCCAGCTTTAGATGGTGACTGAAGTTGGACACCTTCAAGACTGCACATTCACCATGGCGACTCCATTGTTCAGAATATGTTGGTGACTCCACTGGGGATGAGAAAAATCAAATGGCTATGAAGGCTATCCTAGCCAGGAGGTTTTCCCCACTCAATTTCTCAGCCACAGATGGTTATCCACATCTTTTGCCTCAAATTGATGAATGACAAGATTTGCTGCCCAAATTTTATGAAGGTGATGATGACAACCCTTTTGAGCATGTTCATGAATTTCATGCTTTGATGCAGCAGCTTGACATCCATCATGAAGATATATTGATGAAAATGTTCATATATTCATTGGAAGGCGATGTGAGGCAATGGTATAGAACACTCCCTGCTTCTAGTATTTCCTCTTTGAAGGACTTTCATGATGTTTTTTATTCTCATTGCAAGATAATTTATCCAGCTGAAAGACTTTTTGAGAATTGTTGTGTGGGGTATGCATCATATATTCAAGATTCAACAAGTGATTCCTCTAGTAGTGATGATGAAGGGGATGATTATAAAGAGCAGGACTTAGATGACGAGTTTCATAATGATTTTCCTAAATTTGAAGAATAAATGCATCATTCATGTCAAAATCTAGGTCCCCAAGAGAATGATCAATATGGACAATCCATCATTTCCCTTTCTCCTCCTTTTCTCGATTATTTAAGTCAAGAGGTCATCTTAGGTTTATATTTATTTCATCATGAGAATAATTTTGCAGCTTGTCATGAACGAATTCATAGCTTACCAGTTGTTGTTGTAATCCCTCATATTGTTAATGAACCAGTGTGCCATGATTTGCCAAATTTTGATGACTATGAGGATGTTTTCACTAAATAACCAGTTGTCCCAGCTATTGTACTAAGGACAACTGGTGACTATGAACTGGTTATTGTACTAAGGACAAATAAGAGTTACAATATGAAAACTGCCTGAGATATTTCCTTATTTAAATAGACAATAGCATCCAAATTAACTAAGGAGGTCGAATCCCATCTCCTCCATTGGATTCTAAGCCTTAGAGATAGGTGGCAACAATCAAAGAGACAAAAATCCAACAAACTGCTAATTTTCAGGAATTTGTTGGAAGTCATTAATAAAATGTCTCCACCTCATTGCATGAGGCCTTTTCTGGAGATAAATCTTAGGTGCAGGTGTCCCTTGACATCTAACTGATCCTTGAGAAGTCATTCGAACCCTCCTTGACATGTGGCAACCTCCCAACAAGGCGAATATCAAAATCGTGACCGTTATAGGAAATTAGGCAGCGCCGCTGTAAAACAGTTGGGTAGCGCCACTTCTATGTATAATATCTCTCAAACCATAACACATTTTGGAAAACTGAGAGAGGTTTTTTTTATTTAGCATGTTTGAACAAAAACCTCCTCCAGTTTTCAAAACTACCTTTTCAATTGTTCAAAATCCAAGTTTCAAGTTAGTGACTAAAAACTGGTAAAATAACTCCGCACAATTCGTTTTATGCTAGAAATATTAGGTAGCACCACTTATGTTGTGCATGTGTGCAGGTTTAGGTAGCAATGCCAAAACGCAGTGCCTTCAATCTTCCAGTTGGTGGTCTTTTATAATGTCGAACCCATTGTGTTTAAGTGTCTTGGCAGTATAGTAGGTTGTGCACTTTACCACTGAGGGAGTTAACACTTTAGCAAAAACCCAAAACTCTGATAGTTAGGCCTCTTCTAGCTGCAAATTCTTGTGCTAACACCATGCAAGCAAAAGACTCAAAACCGAGGCTCACCATGTGCATGAAAAAGGTAAAGTTGTTGTTGCTCCCTCCTCTCATTTAAGTGACTCGACCAAGTCATTGTCTTCCTGTATGCACTTGAGAGACGACTGCTCTCATGTCCTTAGTGAGATCAAGCCTCAAGATTCCACCCAACCTAAGGCTATTTCTGGGAAGTCCAAAGGGGACAATAGTGACAAAGAAAAAATTGCCTCTCATAGTGGCAAATATGGATTTTGATTATGTGTTTATAATTGATTTATTGAGGACAGTGGACTGCAAACAGTTTTGGACCAAAAACTATTTTTTGGGATATTGTGGATATTTACATGTTTTGGATAAATTTGGACTATTTCTGATATTTAAATTTCAAATTGTGTAAATAATTATGGAGCCACAAGGAGACATGTGTTGATTGGTTGTCTAATTATGTTTATTTTTGTGAAGAAATAAAAGGGAGTCAGAAGGGGTCCCACCTACTTAGTTATTATTTAATAAAAGACCCTTAATTATTATTATTATTATTACTTCCCCTAAACTAAAGATTAGTTAAGTTTTATTTAACTTAACTAAATGAGGTAGTTGAACTACTTCAACTAATTTGGAATGCATAAAAGCCAAATGAGAAGGAAGAACAAGGGGAGAATAAAAGGAGAAAGCATACTAAGGTTTGCTCTTGAGTTTTATTGAGATAGTTCGGTTTTCATTCATTCTTCAAATTATTAAAGGCATAATTCTCTTTTTGACAGCAGGGTCCTATTGTAGACAACAAGGTTCAAAGTTGAACCATATCATTAAGATGTTTGTTTCAAAGGTGTTGATCTATCTTTGATAGTCTGTGTAGACTTGTCTATTTATGAATTGATTTTCATGGCTGATAAAGGATATTGTGCAGAGTCAAGTCGGCAACAGTCTGTGGCAAGTTGATCCAGATTTTTAAAGTTCATTTTTTACTTCTTGTCAGAGTCCTTTTGTATGGTTTTCATCGGGGATTTCTAAGTTTGACCTTGGTCCATGCCCCCACAGGGAGTTTTGTAAGAGAAGGATACTTTTGATTTCTTGGAATGAAATAAAGAGATTGTTATTCTGTCTCATTTGTGTGAATCTGTGACTTGGTATTTTTTCTTTTGATCTCCACATTTACAATTTGTTATATTCAGAAAATTACATAAAAATGTTATATTTTGGAACAATCTTTTATTTAAAAAAATCAGCCTAAGCCCTTGTAATTAATACTTGTGGATTGGGAAATACATTTTGAGGCTATAAACATAGGGTAATATTCATGACTATCTTGCCTTAACCAAGCAAGATTTGAAAATGCTTGAGTAAGATAAATTCATATCTTTTCCTCAACATTTATTTGGCAACCATACTGGGGAGATCTTGTATATCTCTCCGGTTCAATGTATGCTTGATTATTATTGAATATATTTCTATTTATGTTTTGATCCTTTGACTATTTTTTTTCTTCATGATTGTACATGTTGCAAGGCAGCCCAATATTGAGCATGGTCTTAAAGATCAGACCAACACTGTTTTAACCTTGTTTAATACCATATTAGAGATCACTAATACCCGGATTGAGCTTGAACGCTCATGGGCAGTGATTGAACAAGACATAAGTGTTCGAGAATGTTGGGAAGTTAGGCAAAGACAACCTAGGAATCAACCATAGATTTTCTTTTTCCTAAATTTTTGATCTTCTTTTCATGTCCTTAAACCCTCGCATCTCTAGAAGAAGAAGAGGTTTATCACCTGAGATCAACCCTATTGCCAAAATAGGAAGAAGAAACATTGTTTTTTCCGTCCAACAAAGTACTCTAAGGAGAAATTTGTTTGATTCAGCCAGTTCATCTCTCTTTCCCCTACCTATCATTCACAAGATGACATCTAGTGGTGGCTCTGGTGGCATTGGAGGTGCTTCTTCATCTCAACCTTTAGAATCGTCAGTGATTGGAAGATTTTATAGTCATCAATTCCTTGTCCAATCTACTACAAACCCCGCCAAAGTCATAAAAAAGTATGGACTTTTTTAGTTTGAAGAAGATGCTACAACTACTCTGTGGCATGTTTCCTCCCCTCTTAACCTAACACCTGCTACTCATCCACTTCCTAAATTCAAAGAGAATATCCCTAGGTTTTCATGGAATAACACAGTCACTACGAATGAACACTTGGTGGCATTTTCTAATGCCTATCAAAACATAGGAGCCAATGACAATGACACTTGTATGCACTTATTTGTTAATTCCCTTGAAGGGAAGGTAGCAACCGATTTCTTTGACCTTACTCCTAAGATCCTTTCCACTTGGGAGGAGTTAGTCTATTGGTTCAAGTCTACCTATGGGTCGTCCAAAATCCCAACTGAGCAGTTACAGGAGTATAATAACATTGCTTATAAAGACAGTGAAACTATTAAGCCTTTCAACTTGTGTTTCACCAAATTATATAATCAAATTCCTGAACTCATTCGCCCTCATAACCAAGCTGTTTCCATGCATTATTATAATTCTTTAACTTCCCCCTACCTTCATAGGCTTGAGTAAAAGGCTATTGATAACCTTGTTTCTTCTTTACATACTTGTTTAGAGTATGAAGAACAGCTTGAAAGAACAAGTCTTCCTAAGGGAGACTCAGTTAAACAGATGGACATGTCCACCTTCTTACATCTAGTACAAGACATGAATAATTGAATGATAGTGTATGAGTGGAAGGAAATGTCCCCTCACTTACCCCTAGGGTCTCATCTTCTTCTTCACCATCCTTTAAGAATCCTAATGAAAATAACTTTCAACCTAAAGTTATCATGCCTTGTAGTTGGTGTAACTTTTGCGAGGAACACCATGAGGAAAGTACTTGTGAGGTAAAGAAGAGTGCCAGAGATAAAATATTTGGTAAAAGGCCTGAAACTGCCATTGTTGTTCTAGATTTTGTAGATCCAGAGGATGTTATGATCATAAATACTAGGAATAAATCATATGCTCCGAAAGATAAATATGATCCTCCTCACACTTCTTCTATCCCAAACTCATCTTCACCAGCTGCTATTGTTCAACTTTCTAAGGCTCTTGACAGTCAAGGAACTACCTCCCCTCTTACCTCTTCCAAATATAACATTCTCAATCAATTGGATAATATTAAAGTTGATGTCACCCTCCTAGACATGGTTGTCGTCCCTGAGCAACAAAAGCATCTGAAAAATTTCATGGAAGGAAAATCTTCTATTGTAGCCAACCTCTCTGAAGAGGTAGATGAAGAGGATTCAACTGTAAATAAATTAGGTGTACATAACTTTAGACACCCTGTAAAAAAAACCCCTTTTATTTTTTATTTTTGTAAAGATTATGGAAAAAATATCCCATTGTTCTCTCATTGATGACAGTTTGGGCCCAAGTGTAATGTCAAAGATTATTATGGAAGATCTAGGCTTGTCTTGTAAAAATGAAAATTCCAGAAGCATGCTCTCTTATAATTGTTTAAACAATCGACCATAGGTGAAATCAAGGATGTGACCTTAGTTTTGTGTGTGCATCCTGAAACAAGGACAACCCTTAATATTCAGGTAATCGATATGCCAGTGAGTAATTACTCTATAATCTTAGGAAGAGATTGGAAAGCTTTAACGGGTGGATACCTCTCACTCAACGGGACACACTTATCTGTTCCTCGGAATGGTAAAAACATCATAGTCCTGAGAGAGGGAAGAATATCACCTTATATAGAAATCATTCCACAACCTAATGTCAATTATATTGAGGAGGACCTAGGAGTGTATTCCATCTTTGCATATGAGGACAACACTACCTTGGAACAAATTGACATAGAAGATGGGATGTGGCATATGCACTTTGATGGTTCGTGCTCCAATGAAGGAAACGAAACTTGTATTATCTTGTACTCTCCTGTGGGTAAAATTCACAACTTTTCCTATAGGTTAGAGTTTGTTTGCACTAACAACGTCATATAATTTGAAGCGTTACTACTAGGCATTGAAAATGCCTATAATTTAGGTTGTGGTCACCTTACAGTTTTTGGGAATTCTGAACTTGTTGTAAGCCTTGTACATAAAATATATTCTCCTAGAAACAAGTTAATGAAACATTACACCCAAACTGTTTGGGCACTTATCTTGAACTTTCTGTCTTTAAACATCACTCATGTTAAAAGGGAATTGAACTCAATGGCTGACAGGTTAGCTATTTTTGCAGCCTCTCCTACTCGACAACTTCTACCACAAAGACCTGATTGCACCTTTCAATATTTGTATCGTCCACATATCCCTGACAATGTAGAGTCATGGCAGGTCTTCTCTAGTGATGAGAGAATATGTTCTTTCATTCAAAATGAACCTTATAAGCCTAAGGAAATTATATCAATGGAAATGACAAAATTTTGAAGGGCTTGAATCCTCTAGAAAGTTCATTTTCATCGAGTGATGTAGGCAACAAAGAAAAACATAAAGAAGAGGATTCGAAAAGGAAAGTGGGAGAAACCATTTCCTTGAACATTGTAACACCTGAGTGTCCAAAGAATGTTAAAATAGGTGCCCAATGTTCCGATGAAGAAAAATTGAAGTTCACTAAGTTGCTTGGTGAATTTCAAGATGTTTTTGCTTGGTCTTATGAGGATATTCATGGTTTTGATCCTTTTCTTATACAACATACCATTCCTATCAAGGAGGACATAAAACTGGTTAGGAAAAAACAAAGACCCATTAACCCTGCACTGGAAGCAACTATTCGAAAGGAGTTGGAAAAACTCTTGAAGGCTGGGATAATTTTCCCTGTTAAGTATTCTAAGTGGGTTTCTAATTTGGTTCCCATTCGGAAATAAACTTGTAATATTAGATTATGCGTTTATTTTCACGCATTGAATAGAGCCAGTATTAAAGACCATTTTCTTCTCCCTAATATGGAAATGATTTTGCAACAAGTTGCAGGGTCACAAATGATGTCCTTACTTGACGGTTTTTCTGGTTACAATCAAATCAAGGTAAAAAGGACAGATAAATATAAAACCACTTTTATTACACATTGGGGAACTTTCGCTTATGAACGTATCCCTTTTGTCTTATCTAATGCAGGTGTCACTTTCCAAAGAGCTATGCAAATATCTTTTAATGATTTGATTGGGAAAATTATTCATATTTATCTTGATGACTTAACTGTGTATTCTAAAAACCGATTAGATCATTTCAGTCATCTTAGAAAGATTCTCATGCGATGCAGGAAATTTGGAATTTCTTTAAATCCTTCTCAGTCTATTTTCGGCATTACCAAGGGAAATCTCCTTAGGCACATTGTCTCTGATTCAGGAATAAGCATAGATCCTGAAAGGATTGATGCTATCCTAAATCTTCCTGCTCCTACTTCCAAAAAGGAGGTTCAAGCCTTTATGGGTGTTATTAACTTTGTCCGTAGGTTAGTTCCTAATTTTGTTGTAATGGTCAATCCAATTCGCAATATTCTTAAGAAAGATCGCTCCTTTTCTTGGACAGATGATGTCAAAAATGATTTCATAGGGATCAAGAATGCAATCAGTTTTGCACCGGTTTTGGCGAAGCCAGATTTTGAGAAGGAATTTATGATATATAATAATTCCACAGAGGAGGCAGTTTATGTTATATGCAATGTGATGACCAAGTTAATGAAAAACCAGTGGCTTACATGAGTCAAAGCTTGTCATATGATGAGTTTAAATATTCTTTTATTGAAAATCATTCCTTCGCTCTTGTTAAAGTTGTTGAAAAATTCTGCCACTTCATCTTAGGTAAGCATACACTGGTAAAAGTCCCTTTACATGCTGTCAAGTTTTTACTCTCATAGACTTATCTTTTAGGGAAGCTTGCACACTGGCTTTCCAAGATCCAAAAGCATGATATAACCATCATGAATTCTAAAACTATAAAGGGATGTGACTTATCCCTTCACTTAGCTCAGCATGCTAAAATAAGTGAAGAAATTGATGAACAAGACAACTCTCTATCAACATTGTTTTACATTGACAATCAAATCCTTCTAGTGGCTGAACATCCTTGGTATAAAGATCTGGTTTATTACTTGCAAAATCAAAGATGTCCAGATAACTTATATACCCATCAATGAAGAAGGCTTCGTCTTGAATATTCTATATACATCATTATAAAAGACTTCTTGTTTAGGAGATCCGTCGATGGTATGTTACTTCGTTGTGTGAACAATGAGGAAGCACATAAATTGTTACAAGAGACTCATGGGTCTTCAAATTCTATTATTCATGTAGGAGGTCACTTTTCTACTAAAACCACTGCTTTTAAGATTATCAGGAAAGGGTACTATTGGCCTTCAATCTTTTGCGATTCTTATAATTTTTCAAGATCTTGTGACAAGTGTCAGAAGTTTGTTGGGAAAGAACGTCTTTTTGTTATGCCTTTAAAACATGTCCTCCCTGAATTTCCTTTTTCAAAATGGGGTTTGGAATTTATTGGCCCTATTAATCCTCCATCTTCAGCGGGGAAAGTATTTATTTTGATAGCCACAAAGTATTTTATGAAATGAACTGAAGTTGTCCCGCATAAGCATTCGCAGGATGAACAGGTGATTTCTTTCCTTGAGACTAATATTTTTTCCAGATTTGTTCTTCCTTTGGAAATTATTACAGACAATGGTCTCACTTTTATTTCTGCTAAGTTGACCCAATTTTTGGCTAAATTGGGGGTTAAAAATTTTACCTCATCATCTTATTATCCCCAAGGAAATGGGCAGGCCAAGTCTACCAACAAGAATTTGGTCAGAATTATCAAGAGGCTCATTGAGGATAAGCCTTGTTAATGGCACACTGTCATCACTTACGCCCTTTGGGCATATCGCACTACCACCAAGGCGAGCATTGGTTGCACTCATTTCCATCTTGTTTATGGTCAAGAATCCATTCTACCTACTGAGTTGGAACTCTCCTCTCTAAGGTTAATGCTACAGGTTGAAGAATTAAATTCTTTCGATGTGTCTCAGAGAATGAATTCACTTTTGGATTCAGAGGATAAAAGGATGTTTGCCTTGGATAATATAAAGAGAAGACAACAAATTGTTAAAAGATATTTCAATAAAAGTGTCAAGGCTGTCAAATTTAAGGTTAATGAGAAGGTATTGTTGTGGGATTCAACTCATGCCGATAGAGGAAGGCATTCAAAGTTCCAAAAATTATGGCTGGGTCCTTTTAAGGTCGCTTTTGTCCTGGGCACAAATTCCTATATCCTAAAGGACTTACAAGAGCGATTGTTTTCCTATAGCACTAATGGTTCACACTTAAAACACTATGCGGAACCAACTTGAAAGTTTAATGCTATATGGAATGTTTTTTGTACTATAGTTTTTTTATTTATTTTCTTTGATCTTACATTTATGTATGTCATTTCAACTGTTTCGTTTCTGATATGTCATTTCTTGCTATTTTGTTTCTTTTCTTTGACTTCATTTATTGTCAAAATAAAATGTTGGATCAATTTTGCCACAACGAGCTATTCTGCAAAGTATTGTTAATCAATAATAATTAGGTTCGTTGGCACAGGGGCAGACCCACAGTTCAATTCTAACATCACACCAACAATCCATAACTATTGGCCCTTTCGGCAACACCTGCGAAGCAGATGTAGTCTCACCCGAAGTAGCAATAGGGGGTTGCAGGACACATGGGTCTACAACCAAAGGAGATGCAAGTGGATTCAAAGGAACAACAAACATAGATCTAGTTATTCTTTATCTCCCTTATGCCTAGTATGCGAGCTATATCTCATATCTAACACAATAATGGAATAACAGAAATAAAAAGAACACAACATCAATCACACAGAACAACAAGATATACGTGGTTCACCCTCTCCCTAGGGCTACATCCACAGAACTGTGTTTCTTGATATATTATGTGAAAACATACAGTTCTATCTGCGCATTTAGCTTGCATATCTCTCTCTTTTCTCTATCTCCCCTCCCTGCGCACCCAACTGTAGGGTTGATCTTCGCACACAGCTGAAGATCTCACAATAGAGACTCAATACAGTTCTCTCACTATATTTCTCTCCTTGACAACACTAGCAACAATAACACAAGACGAACCCCTCTCACTCTTCTCGACCTTTATTTATACATTACATGACAAAGTCTAGGTTTCAAAACCTTAGATCCAAAACCCTAGATCTAAAACCCTAGGTCAACTTGACCCGTACTTCCCGAGCTTCACCATCCCGTCTTTCCTTCTTTCTCGCGAGGTGCTCCAAATAATCCATTGGTGGATTTTTCCATTTGCTGAGTTGTCCACGATCCATCTTCCTTGCTGATATGTCTCCCTCGATCCTCTCGTTCAACGACTCGCTTTCCCTTACTTCAGTCCTTCTTTTCTGCTTCTTTAGCCAATCCGACCCAATATAAGTCACTGTTCCTTCCACACAGTTCGTACTTCATCTTTTCTCTTCCTTTTTCTTCGCTTTCTTCCTCAATCCACAACCAAGGGCCAACAGGCCCCCAACACTCACCTGTGACTCGTCCTGAGTCACTGCAGGTTTGAAATTTTTGTTTCACTTCACTTGTAGACTGCACGGAGCATCCTGTGATTTATGTTCTATCCTTCCCTCTTGTGTGCAGACTATCTTTTCTGTGTCTGGTACCCAGTTTCAACTACACCCGGTACCTAGACCCTTCTTCTTATGCTTTTACTGAGAGTTGCGAGGAAGCGGGTTGTCCTAGTACAATTTCAACTGCCTCCCATTTACCAAACCTTCACTCCATTCTCCCTTCAAAGTCTTCAAGTGTCTTGCTCCTCCTTCTGTAACATAGGCAACCTCATATGGCCCAAGCCAATCTGTCGTGAACTTCCTTGGATGCTTCATGAACTTGCTGTCATATACCAATACCAGATCTCCTTGCTTAAAGGCTTTCGTCTTGATATGTCGGTCATGGTAGGCCTTCTCTCATTCCTTCTGTACCTATTGGTGAAATATTGCAATGAATATTTCTTCTTCTAGTTCTACCAACTGCGCAAGTCTGTCTTGCACAACGCCCGTGTCATCCATATCTGTAAATGTTGCAATTCTTAAGCTAGGAACTAAATATTCCATAAGTACGACTGCTTCTAGACCATAAACCAACTTAAAGGGAGTCTGCATTGTCAACTTCTTGCAAGTGGTTCTATAGGCCCATAATATTGCTGGTACTCTCAAATCCCAATCATCCATATTCACACTGCAAATATTCGTCACCATTGTCTCCAAGATCTTATTGAAAGCTTCGACTGTCCCATTCGCCTGTGGGTGGTATGGAGTGCTCTTCTGATGGTGAACTTCAAACTCTTGAGTCATGGATTCAATAGTCTTATTAATAAAGTGTGTACCTTGATCTCTCATCAAGGTCTTCGGGCATCCAAACCAAGTTATGATATCATCAAATATGAATCATGCAGTTGTAGTTTCACTACAGTCATTAACTGCTCTTGCTTCTGCCCATCTGGTCATATACTTTGTCACAGTGATGATGTATCTCACTCATGTGTGCTTCCCTGGTGGGTTGATAGGTCCCAAGAAATCAATTTCCCATCTCTCAAAGGCCTGTAAAGTTAGTTGAGGTTCTAAAGGCATATCATCTCTTCTAGAAGGTTTCCCAACCCTTTGGCATACATCGCAGGCTCTATAGTATTCCTTAGCATCTTTGTGCAAAGTGGGCCACTAGAGGCCAGCTCTAAGAACCTTATGCATTGTTGATTTCCTTGCATAGTGTCCTCCTGCGATGACCTCATGTGCCTCTGCTAGAACCAGTGGTCTCTCTGCCTCCATAACACATCTCCTTAAAATATCATCAGGTCCCATCTTGTAAAGTTGCCCAGCTATAAGTGAAAAATCTGCAACGCGAACTACCAACTGTTTCTTCTAAATGACTGTATATTCGTGAGGTGCCATTCTTGTTGACAGGAACTGAACTATCTCAGTGAAGTGATCATCAACCTTTTTAATGTCCAACAATTGTGCATATGGCAGTGTATCTTCCAGACTAGTAGGTTCCTCTCCATGCTCTAACCTGGACAAGTGATCAGGTCCCTTTTTCATTCTTCCTGGCTTGACCACAATCTCAAAATCATATTCCTGGAATAACAATAGCCATCTGCATATTCTTCCCCCCAACACTAGCTTGTTGAATAAGTATTTCAATGCAGAGTGATCAGTGAACATCTTAAAGTGTCTTCCCAACAAGTAGTGACGAAACTTCTGCAGTGCATACACCATGGCTAAACCTTCTCTTTCAGTGGTAGTGTAATTTATCTAAGTTGTAGAGAGCTTCTTGCTAGTAAAGGCTAATGGATGGTCAATATATCATGCTTCTGGTTGTGTTAACACTGATCCTAATGCAATAGGTGATGCATCAACGTGCACATGGAATTCCTTACTCCAATCTGGGAAAACCAGAATGGCCGCGATTACCATTTTCTTTTTCAGTGTGTCGAAGACCTGTTGACATTCCTCTGACCATTGGAAATGACAATATTTCTTTAATAACTTCTCCATAGGTGTTGTTATCTGTGCATAGCCCTTGATGAAATTTATGTAGTAACTCGTATGCCCCATCTCAGTGCGCAACTGTCTTACTGAAGGAGGAGGGGGTAGATCAACAATAATGGAAATCTTGGAAGGATCTACCAGCAACCCCTACTTACACACAATATGGCCTAGCAACACTCCAAAGGGTGAAAAGAAGGTGCACTTCTTCAAGTTCAGGGAAATATGACATTGCCCGCACTTATCCAACATTAGTCTTAAACATTCAATATGGTTTTGCAATAAGCTAAAAACAGTCCAATCATCAAAATATGCTTCTAGAAATTTATGTAAAAATTCCTTCAATGCTTCAACTACCACCCTAGAAAAAATGGTTGGTGCATTATTTAGTCTGAAAGGCATCACTGTGTACTAGTAGGATTCCCATTCTGTTGCAAATGTGGTCTTATGGTGATCTTCCTTAACAATCCTGATCTGGTGATAACCTGAAAATCCATATGTGAAGGAGTAAACTTCTTGTCCTCCCACATTATCCAACGCTTCGTCGGTAAATGGTGTAGGGAATGGATCATGTAAACATGCATCATTCAGTTTCCTCAAGTCTACACAGATTTTGATCTCTCCTGTATTCTTATCTTGGACCACCATAGGGCTAATCCATTCTGACTCTTCAATGGATTCTATGATTCCTGCTTCCAACATTCTATCTAATTCAATCTTGACTTTCTGCTTATATTTGGGATTCAGTCTGTAAGGTCTCTGCTTGACTAGACTTGCATCTGGTTTCAAGTGGAAATTCATCTCTCCCATGGACCCTTTAATTCCCTTCATGTCGATGAACTTGGTTGGAAACAAGTCCTCATACTCATGCAGTAATTATGTGATCTTGTCAATAGTGGTATCATCCCAATAATCTCCAACATTTGCGGGCTTAGGTGCTTGCTCTGTTCCAATATTAACTTTTTTTATTTTGATTGGTTGTCCAATAAAAGGTAGTTCAAATCCTGGTCCTTCTACGTCTCGCTATCCTTCTGTCTCTATGATGTTCACATTCCTCGGATCATCATCTTCATCAACATTGATATTGTAACAACCTTGCAATTTCAGAAGCGGTACAGTCCATTCATCTTCTTCTTGCTCCAAAGGGAGGTTAGGTGCCTCCTCAAAGACTTTCTGTTTTACAACTTGTAAATATTGATCTACTGAGGGGTACTGAATTTCAACTAAAAATGTAGCTACAAAGTTATCAGTCATACCATACCAATTTGAAGTGGTGAGGCATAGTTCTACCTGAAGATACCAATTAATAGGGGTTGTGTCCAAAGTGTTGATGAATTTATGCACCCACTACTCTTGAGGGATGTTGCTTCAGGCCTCCTCACAACTTCACACATGGTCCTTTGGACAACTTTGACCTGTGTATCGAACTTTGCACCCTTCGATTTGTTTTGAAAAGCGCATTGTCGTCAAAGTGTGACATTGCACCCAGTCCGCGATGTTCTTCTTATGTGTTCCCCACCATCTTTCTGGCATTTCTTTTAAAGCTTCATCCAATGCCAACAGTCGTTGTTGTACTGGTACAATTTCTTCAAATTCTGATAAGAATGTTTCTAAATGATTTAATCCATCAAATGTGGGTAGATTTCTTACTTATTTTCCAATCTAGCGGACTTCCCTGGTCAATCTAGCACACCTTCTCGTAGAAACTTCATACCTTTTGTTCTACCAGTTATCTAGTTCTTCTTCCAAATATGATAAGCATGCGTTGTCACTTCGCCATCTTAAGTTCCCATCTAATGTAGGATTAATGTAATCCTGTTGTCTAGCTGTCAATTTATATATGTTTTCTAGTTCATAAGCACAGTCTTCTTCTCTGATGGGTTCGGTGTATCTGCGACCTTCATCAGGATCCAGAGGTGCAATGACCCTAAGCCCACCACCTTCGAATATCATTCTTCTTTTCTTTAAGTCAACAACAGTGGAATTGTTGAAATCCCAATCAGCTCCTAATAGCGCAAGATAAGGACATCTATCATCAACTATCTCAATCACCTCAAAATCCGCAAATTTCCTTACCTCGTCGATGTCCATAGGGACATGCTCCAGTCTTCCAAAGGGGCTTACTTCCTGTTGATTAGCCATCCTAATCTTGATGGGGGAATAAATTAACTTAGGTTTTCCCATCAGTGACCAGGTTTTCTTCGTCATAACATTGACTTCTGACCCTGAGTCGAGGACCACATAATCTATGTCATAATTTCCAATCTGAGCATTAAGGTGTAATTCCTTATTTGTCCTTATCTTTCTGGATACTTGATGTATTGCTTTATTCAGCAGAGGAGCTATCCTACCTATCTCATACTATCTGATTAAATTTTGTAGTTCTTGTACAACTCTTTCATCCTTAATCAGATTAATGCAAGTACATAATAATTCCATAAGCTTACTTACCTCCTTTCCCTCTCCAGGTGATGCACACTGATCAAATTCCAAAGGAATTCCACATTCTCTCACTTCTGGTTGTGTCTTTGATGATTCCAAATTATTTTCTTGCCTCTTCAAATGTTTTTTTTTCTTCCCTCGGATCAAACACTTGTGTCTTTTCTGCAGCTCTTTTGACCCTTGATTCTTCTGTAGTCTTTTATGGGGTCACTATGTCTTCTCCAATAACAATGCCTTCTCTAGTGATAACAACGACTTTGGGATCCTCTCTACGAGGTTATGCTGATATTAGTTGTACTTGTTGGTTTCCTTCTCATCTCTCCTGAAGCTTGGCTAACAACACAAGGCAATCTTCAATGACATGCTCAAATGAGTTGCAGTAGATGCAAGTGGTACAAGGGTTCTGACAGTCCCTTGCCAAGTGATCTAGTTGTGCGCAGTTATAACAAATGATCTGATCTCGACGACCCATGCCTCCTCCTCATCCTCTTCCTATGAATCCACCGCGAGGGTTGAAGTTTCCTCTTCATGGCAAGTTAAATTGCGTAGCATTTCCTTCCCATTGTACTTCGCCTTGAATCCTATATGTATCTCTTGATCTTTCGTGCAAGAGGTCATAAGCCCTACAGTCTTTCTCATCGTGCCCCCCATATTTACAGAATGTGCAGTAAAGGTTTGTAGGTGTCTGGACATATTTTTGCATGTAATAGAATTCACCAGGGCGATGTCTATTTCTACATACCTCACACCAGGGTAGAGTAACTTGCTTCAAAGGGATCGAAGCCCCAGAGGCCAAGTACTCATGAAACAGGGGACAATTCTCCTTATCATGGCCTTCTGATTTGCATATGATACACCAGA
Organism: Picea sitchensis; assembly: GCA_010110895.2. Lineage (NCBI taxonomy): Eukaryota > Viridiplantae > Streptophyta > Pinopsida > Pinales > Pinaceae > Picea > Picea sitchensis. The sequence goes on along the minus strand of SNQJ01S0008326.1, from coordinate 144,785 downwards.
TGTCCTCCCTTTAATATTTTACCTTGTCTTTATTCATATCGTAGACCTGCAACGATAAGCTAGTTAGTTGACTCAAAATTTGACTCATACCTGAGCTAGATTCTCCCATAGGGGCTGACTCTATTTTCATGGCGATCTCCAATGCCTCAGCCTGCGAAGAAACCTTCTGTTGCATCAAATGAACTTTGATGTGTGGTAGGAGGGAAATAATGAACCATTCCTTTTTCTGCTCGTTTGGGATATGAAAACTCAATCGGCCTGTTAAGGTCTTAAACCTCTGATCAAATTCCCAAACAGGTTCTTTCTGCTTGATTTCTTTCAGTTATGTAATGCATTGTGACTCCCACTTGGGTTTCTTTAATTCTTCACTCAACGCAGCCTTGATCTCGTTCAACGGTTTAGGTTGTACAACTCCGTTAACAAACTTCATGTACCAGTTCAGTGCACAGTCTCTCAAGGTAGTACTAAACTGAGCTCTCTTAACTTCTTTGTTATTGACTTTCTTAATGCTCCATACAACCTCGCATAAGAACCAATGTTGATCAGGATCTTCAGACCCATCTCCTCTAAGGATAGGTAGCCTCATTTTGTCTGCCATAGATATTCCTAGGTTTCTTGACTGGGTATGTATTGAACTACTGGTAACAATACTCTGAGTGCTCTGGTAACTCTGACTACTCTGGTTACTTAACATTGCTAAAGCAATAGGAGGAGTAATATTACTTATCTCGATAGTCAGCATAGTTCCTAAAGTCTTTGACTCTTCTCGGTGAGGTTCTTCAACCTTCTCTTCCTCTGCTCCAATGGATCCTAATTGTTCCTCGTTCAATATCTCTTCTTCTTCTCCACTGTAGAACCCTTCATCCTATGTTAGTGGTTCATGGCTCTGCTCAAACAGGTTTACTAGAGGAACCTCTCTGAAGGTTCTCCCACTGGGTGTATGTCCCACCTCTTTGTTGTTGTCATTGTCTAAGTTTTTGAACATTAGCTCTTCAATCCGACCAATTACGGTATCTTCAGGATGTTCTTCTCATGCAATAGCATCTTGATATTCAACTTCAAAAAGTGTAAAAATTTTCCTCTAGGCCCTTTAAGGAAATACCTCTGTTTGGCTATATGACTCTGCTCTGTCAATAGAAAACTCAGTAATGTACCCTCCAATAGTGATATCAAACCAATGGTCTACTTCTCTTGACACGACGTTATCAACTCTCTTGACCTTCATGATCAACATCGACATCCAAACCACAAGTGGTCTAAATCTAATCTCAAACTGAGTATCTACTAGTCTAGCTAACCACTCGTATAGTTCTTTATGAATTCCTCCAAATAAAATATCATGTATATCATTAAATATATACCTTCCCAACCAATCCTTTGTGCTAAGATTAGGGTTCTTATTTTGAGCCTCGGCGAAGTCCTTTTCTTGTTCTTCTATCCACTTCTGAATCTTTGTCTTCGATGGAAACCACCTTGAAAATCCCTCAAGAAGATCTTGGTCCTGACAATAGAACCATTTTTTGGCACAGGGGTAGACCTAGGGTCAATTCTAATAGCGCACCAACAATCCCTAAGTACCGTCCCTTTCGGCAACACCTGCGAAGCAGATGCAGTCTCACCCGAAGTAGCAATAGGTGGTTGTAGGACACATGCATCTACAACCAGAGGAGATGCAAGTGGATTCAAAGGAACAACACACACAGATCTAGTTATTTTGTATCTCCCTTAGACCTATTGTGCGAGTTGTATCTCAGATCTAACACAATAATGCAGTAACAAAATAACATAAAGCAAAAGAACATAACAACAGGATATACGTGGTTCACCCTTTCCCTAGGGCTACATCCACAGAAATGCATTTCTTGATATATTGTGTGAAAACATATAGTTATATCTGTGCATTTAGCTTGAAGATCTCTCTCTCTCTTCTTTGTCTCCCCTCCCTGTGCACCCAACTACAGGGTTGATCTTCGCACCAAGCTGAAGATCTCACAATATATACTCAATACAATTCTCTCTCTATATTGCTCTCCTTGACAACACTAGCAACAATACCACAAGACGAACCCCTCTCACTCTTCTCGGCCTTTATTTATACGTTATATGACAAATTCTAGGTGTCAAAACCCTAGATCTAAAACCCTAGGTCAAGTTGACTCGTACTTCCTGGGCTTCACCAGCCTGTCTTTCCTTCTTTCCCGCGAGGTGCTCCAAAGAATCCGTTGGTGGATTTTTTCGTTTGCTGAGTTTTCCACGATCCATCTTCCTTGCTAATATGTCTCCCTCGATCCTCTCATTCAACAACTCACTTTCCCTTACTTCTCTCCTTCTTTCCCGCTTCTTTAGCCACTCCGACCCAATATCAGTCAATGTGCCTTCCGCGCAGTTCATACTTCGTCTTTTTTCTTCCTTTTTCTTTTCTTTCTTCTTTAATCCATAACCAAGGGACAACAAGGTTACATAGTTTTCATGATGTTCCCCTTGAAAACATCATGGAAATTGTTATCTGCTTCAACTGTTGTTATATAATATAGTTGGTTTTATCCCCTTTCTACTTTCCTTTTCTTCCATCCACTCCAAGATTCAAAAGAGAATACCAGAATATTTTTCTCCATGAAGTAAAGAATGTTTTTACTATGATTAATCGAATGATTACACTTACAGGGATACACCCCCTCACACTTAACACTTTCCATGAGTTATTCCCAAAATCCCAGTCATTTTTCCTTAAAACTGCTCACTTCCCCCTGTTGTATAATCAGTCTGATGTATATCTTCTTGATCTGATGTTTACATGGTCCGCGATACCAGAAAATATGAGTTCTTAATATGTTGGAAACAAATTTCCATGTGGAGTCACCAGTTTGTTGACAATTAAAATCGCAACGATGAATTATGTCGCAAAGGATTGCTAAGCTCTATTATTTATTTATGATAATAATATTTAATTAGTAGGTGGGACCCCTTGTAGACTAGATGCACAAATATAGACATATTACGCTTATATGTTGTTGTTGTTGTGATGTTTCCTACACCGTCCTATATAGTTTATGATGCAGTCTTGGTTTCATTTGATATGAAAAATGGGTGGTTGATGCATTGTTGCTAAATACTGTTGATATTTACTTGTGATACAAGGAAATGACATGGGTATGAGGATTATGTTGTATACAAGTGATATTTTATGTTATGTTATAACATTGATTAATAATCCATATATGATTTATGCAAAAGATAAAATGATATGGGAGCTAGCTCAAAACAAAAAGGAAAAACTATGGATAAGTTATAAGCTATGGCAAAACTATTATATATAAACCTTGTGACAAATGTGAAATGGCGGACCTACCTACTATACTATGTGTTTTGGTTAAAGGATTATGCAATTTTTGTTAAAGAGTTATATGGAAGCGCATATGGTAACGTTAACATACGATATTATTGAAGTTATAACATGTTCGGGTGGTGCACTATACAATAGATATGGCATTGAATCTTTACGATGGATATGGCATTGAATTTATGAAATGGTTATATGGTTGAATTTAATGGTTGATGGACTGGATAGTACATAGAATTGAATAGGGCTAGGTGAGGAAGCGACGTGCATTTACTGCACATCACTCCAAACCTCCCTTGAACCTGTCACCCTAGCATAGTTGCATTTTTCTATGTTGGTTGTGGAAGCTCCGTGATTTCAGGTTTTGGAAGGGGAAAACTTAAGCCAGCTCATCATTGAAGTGATTTTTTTCACAGGTATGGTTCTTTTCTTTCCATCCATGATGGATTCTCTGTATTATGAATCAAATGGTGGCTCAGGATTGCATGGGTTCTGTGCTTTCATGAGTTTTCGACTAAGAGTCAATACTGTGTAATGGGTTCTCTGTGATTATTGTGAAATGTTGGCATTTTTAAGAGAAGTAATGGGTGTTATTGATTGTAAAGTCTGCGCATTGGTTATTAATTGTTAATGTTTATGCCATTATTATAGTTCTTTGCATTTCAATAGATAAGAGCATCATAAGAACAAGATCACTGAGAAATACACATTCACAAGACACACAACATTTATCCTAGGAAACCCTCTAGGGGAAGAAAACCCAACAAAACTTCCTTATCATAAATAGCTTATACAATGTTCAAGACATAACTCAAACCAATACAGATATTCCTCTCCAAGAGATGCACCACTCTTCTCCCTCTCTCCAACTGGTAATTGCAACTTGCCTCATAAGAGAATGAGCAAGTGAGTTATGTGTTTGAAGTGAGGCGCTAGCCTCTTATTTATACAAGACTGCCACGTGTGAAAGGTCACAATTGGCAGGGCCGACCTCTCACTCTGGGTGGGTAAACCCACCTTTAATTAATTCTGGGTCTTCCATAATAACTGTTGGGGCCGACTTCTTATTCTGCACTTTGTAATTATCCGATGACCAATCCGCAAAAGGGGATTTGGTCCTTATACAATTACCGACATGATTAATTCTCAATGGGGATTAATCCAATAACAATAATAATAATAATGAC
>SNQJ01S0008326.1:64730-122482 GCA_010110895.2 Picea sitchensis | reverse complement strand
ATCACTGAGAAATACACATTCACAAGAGACACAACATTTATCCTGGGAAACCCTCTAGGGGAAGAAAACCCAGCAAAACTTCCTTATCATAAATAGCTTATACAATGTTCAAGAGATAACTCAAACCAATACAGATATTCCTCTCCAAGAGATGCACCACTCTTGTCCCTCTCTCCAACTGGTAATTGCAGATTGCCTCATAAGAGAATGAGCAAGTGAGTTGTGTGTTTGAAGTGAGGCGCTAGCCTCTTATTTATACAAGACTAGCACATGTGAAAGGTCACAATTGGCAGGGCCGACCTCTCACTCTGGGTGGGTAAACCCACCTTTAATTAATTCTGGGTCTTCCATAATAACTGTTGGGGCCGACTTCTTATTCTACACTTTGTAATTGTCCGATGACCAATCCGCAAAAGGGGATTTGGTCCTTATACAATTACCGACATGATTAATCCTCAATGGGGATTAATCCAATAATAATAATAATAATAATAATGACATGATTAATCTGCAATGGGGATTTAATCCAATAATAAAATAATAATAAGAATGCTCTTTGCAGTTACATTATTTCAACATTAACTCGGTTAGCTTGGATTTTTATGATGATTCTCTATGAAAAATGATAATAGTGGTGCAACGAGCTCTTATTTTTATTCGCATCGGGTTTAACCACTAGTCTAGGTTTCAATTGTGGTCAACCATTTTTCGTCTCGGATTGTTGTCATTCATTCTCCAAGTTGCAATGCAACTGTCAATAGTGGTGTGGTTATTTTTGGCTAAGCCCCGAGCTATTGTTTGTATGGCTTGTTATTTACTTTCATTTCACTGAAAATATTTCCATAGTCCAATCTTGTTTTTCCCAGAATGTTTAATGGAAGCCTATGTATGCATTGAATGGCCACGAGTTGTTCTCTGTCATTCTTTTCACAAGAGTTTTAATACTTGCTCCTCTCATCTCTATTTTAATGGCTGACTGTTATGTCTATGAGCCTCACTATCAACTGTCAATTGTATTTCAAGGGTTATCGACCTCCTAGGTGTTGGGAAGAGACACAATGTCTCTGTTTTTTTAGGACTCTTCATTGTTTAAATTAACCCTCATTTCCTCTCTGCAATAAAGTTTTAGAGGCATCTGTGTGTGCCTAGGTTGTTAAGCTCGAATTGTCTTGTTTCTACTCGGGCATTCTCTTTATGGCTCTGTCAAGATAGTGGGGTTATAAGTTGAAATACTGTGGTGTTTTCAAAGGAGAATGGTTCCTTGTTCTTCCAAGATTATATTGTTTACCTGTGGTTGCTCCTCGGTGGTAAATTCTTGAGGAGGTAAAGTATTATGATCTCTCTGTGTTTTCTAAGGCCAAGCAGACTTTCATTACCTCTCTGCATTTAAATTCTAAAGAGCCCAAATTGGTTCTGTTGAGCCTGACTTGCTTCCACTTTCCTCAGGCACCTTCTGGGGTCTGTCAAGATTTTGGTTTACCAGTTTAATGATTGTGGTACTTATAAAGGGCACGTGCTCTCTAATTTCAAGACATTTCTTTATGGAGTCTCTATGTTCCTTGTTATGATTAATTTGTATGGGTTACCTACAACCTAAGATTTTTCCATTTGATCGAATATGGATTCTCCACTCATTGTTGTGCTAAATCCTAGCATGATCATGATTCTATTTAAAGTTTCAAGGAACCTATGTGAGTAATTGTTTCACCAGACATGATCTTGGTCATGTCAAGTCTTAAAACGACACTTGCGTGTCGATATGGTTATGTTCTCTTCATGCATCTTATGGTTCTGTCTTTTATCAAGCGTTTCTTTTGAAAGGAAATCTGTATATGTTTGATGAATGCGGATCTCAGGTTCATAGCTACATGTTTTTGGTTAAGTATTGTTGTCTAATTAATATTAGTATCGATGATTATTTGGTTGAAGACTTGTGCGTATGATTGGTTCATCGAACATGCTCTTTAGTCTGTCCAGATTTTAAAAAGGGACTTGTGGGTGATTAACTCAGGCCTGATTTTTGTTTGATGACATTTGATTGTTGATTGATTATCCTGGGTCTATTATTGTTTGATTGCCAAGGATGAATATTGGATATGTATAATGGAATCTTTGTGCATATTATGTTATTTTAAAAAAGAAGAGACCATCATTAGAGCATGCGGTACTATGGTTTGAATGGTTATGTTGCTACTGTGGAATTGGAAATGATTTGCATAGTCATTATATAGAATGCACAAATTGATATAAGCTGAAGATTTCTAGGAAATTAAATTGTTTTATTGAAGACATCGAGCAATTTGTATGAAATTGAAGAATAGTTAAATGTTTTTTGGTGTTGGAAGTGGATGCTTTCTGGATAGAATTTGAAACAGAGTTATGATTTTTCGCTGATTTAATTTATTTTATGAACAGTATCCATAAAATTCCCTCTCATTTTATCACTTTGTCCCTCAATATAAATCCCCTCAAGATCCCAAATTCATTTTGCATGCCCTGTTCACTAAAATTAAATTAAAACTATGTACGACAGTGATAAAAATGACACAGAGATAGATGATAGCTCATATATTTTGGTATTGTTCGCACAGTCAGTTACTTAATGAATTTTTGAACAGTAATCGTGTTCTTGCTCCCTGTCATGATATCACTTTTTAGCTCATTACAATTCCCTCAGATATCCCATGAGCCCTATTTCACCCCCTACTCATTTGACAATTATTAAATAAATTTTATGGATTGGATTGCATGGGTCTGATGTTAATTTCTAAGCCAAAATTTGTTTCATATTAAGAGAATGTCATGTATGGTCTGTTAAAAGCTAGTTGCTAATAATTTATGCATACAGGATGAGCTTCTTCAGCAGAGGAAGTCATGGTCGAAACAATAGGGGCAGAGGAAACTGGAACAGAGGGCCTAGAAGGCCCATATTCTCAATACATTTCAATGTCGATCCTCAAGAGTTAAACCAACTCTTTCAAGATGGATTTTTCAACTGGATTGGGAAAGGGATATCCAGCCTAGAGCAGAGAGGCCTCCCTTCCATCCCCAAAATGTTCCTGGTATCCTTGTATCTTTGCAACCTGAAGTTCCCGAGAATGATGGATGGTAGGAGATTGTTCACCCAATAGTCTCCCGCCATCGTGGTTGGCCAAAGTTTTCATTACCTCCTCCTCCTCCACCTATACACCCAAATGTTCAAATTTCCCCTGCACACTTACCTGTACAGTCCTCCCATTCAAGCAAAAAACTCAAAATCGAGGCTCACCATGTGCATGACAAAGGTAAAGTTTTTTATGCTCCCTCCTCTCCTTCAAGTGACTCAACCAAGTTAGTGTCTTCCCATATGCACTTGAGAGACTACTACTCCCATGTCCTTAGTGAGATCAAGTCTTAAGGTTCCACCCAACCTAAGGATATTTATGGGAAGTCCAAAGGGGACAACAGTAACAAAGGAAAAATTGCCTCTCAAAGTGGCAAATATGGATTTTGATTATGTGTTTATAATTGATTTATTGAGGACAGTGGACTACAAAAGGTTTTGGACGACAAACTATTTTTTGGGATATTGTGGATATTTACATGTTTTGGATAAATTTGGAATATTTCTGATATTTAAATTTCAAATTGTGGAAATAATTATGGGAGCCACAAGGAGGCATGTGTTAATTGGTTGTCTAATTATGTTTATTTTTGTTAAGAAATAAAAGGGAGTCACAAGGGGTCCCACCTACTTAGTTATTAATTAATAAAAGACCCTTAATTATTATTATTATTATTACTTCCGCTAAACTAAAGATTAGTTAAGTTTTAGTTAACTTAACTAAATGAGGTAGTTGAACTACTTCAACTAATTTGGAATGCATAAAAGCCAAATGAGAAGGAAGAACAAGGGGAGAATAGAAGGAGAAAACATACTAAGGTTTGCTCTTGAGTTTTATTGAGATAGTTCAGTTTTCATTCATTCTTCAAATTATTAAAGGCCTAATTCTCTTTTTGACAACATGGTCATATTGTAGACAACAAGGTTCAAAGATGAACCATATCATTCAGATGCTTGTTTTAGAGGTGTTGATCTATCTTTGATAGTCTGTGTAAACTTGTATATTTATGAATTGAGGTTCATGATTGATAAAGGATATTGTGCAAAGTCAAGTGGGCAATAGTTTGTGGCAAGCTGATCCAGATTTTTAAAGTTTAGTTTTTACTTCTTTTCAGAGTCCTTTTGTATGGTTTTCATCGAGGTTGACCTTGGTCCATGCCCCCACAAGGATTTCTATCAGAGAAGGATACTTTTGATTTCTTGGAATAAAATAAAGAGATTGTTATTCTGTCTCATTTGTATTAATCTGTGACTTGGTATTTTTTGCTTTTGATCTCCACATTCACTTTCTGCAATCTGTTATATTCAAAAAATTACATAAAAATGTTATACTTTGCAACAATCTTTTATTTTAAAAAATAAGCCTAATCCCTTGTAATTAATACTTGTGGATTGGGAAATACATTTTGAGGCTATAAACATAGGGTAATATTCCTGACTATCTTTCCTTAGCCAAGAAAGATTTGAAAATGCTTGAGTAAGATAAATTCATATGTTTTCCTCAACAATCATCATTGTGAATGTTGCAAGGGCATTGGTAAGCCAAATGGCATCACTAAAAATTAAAAGTCCCAATTGTATTTGAAGATTGTCTTCCACATACCCTCTAGCATTATATCGAAATGATGATAACCAAATATGTGGTGTACCACTACATTTAACAAAATTCATGCATATAAAGCAAATTTACAAAAATGCATTTGAAAACACAAAAAAATCTAATACATAGATAATTAACACACAAAAAATTGAGCACTTATCTTTAAAAAATTGTAGTACCAAATAATGGTTGTTGTGGAACAATTTACTTCCCAACCATATGAAGTCCTAGTATTATCACTTCCCTTGAGTTGGGGTGAGTGTAGGGGTTTTACTCTCACATACATGTATACTTAAATATAACATCTTCTTTCATGAGATATCCTATCAATGTACATGTTAAAAAAAGAAAGCACGATAGCATAATGTTATGAAAAATAGTCTTCTTAACCGACCCACCAACTGGGAAAGTTGTTTATTATCCCTACATAATCATTTTCCCAAAATAATATTGACCCTAAGCTTCCATCTTCAATATTTCACGCACATGGGATTTAACATCAACATGAAGAGGTCACTCTACATAACCAAAGGAGATGCACTGGAATATGGAATAAAAATTAAGAAATGAACCCTTACAAGTTGTTGGTTGTGGAGCCTGATTATCTTCCTGTTTCATAGGTCTTTTGTTTTCAGCCGTGTTTATACCACATGAATATTGTACACCCCTCCACGTTGGGGGGATTTCCCCCTCCTTTGTGGTCCAGGTGCAAGCGGGCCCTCGATGGGGGTTCGAGGGTGAAGCCCCGGAAGGAAAAATTGCCTTGTAAATGTATATTGTAATTTCATAGTGAATATGGACCATTCATTATAAGGTCGTAGATATGAGTGTAGAATTCATGTTAGGATTTTTTTTCCTTAGAAGGAAACCCTCTTTTATGAGGGAAATGTATTGTGGCTATGTATTATTGTAAATATTGTATTCTGAGAGAGGAGAGTCTGAGCGAAAGAAGATGAAGTTACAACAGGTGTGTTTTAGGTTGTATCCCTTCATTTGTTGGATAATAAAAAGGAAGGACCTGGCAATTTCTCTAGTGGACATATCCCACACTGGGTGAACCACGTATATCTGTGTCTCTATTGTATTGTGTATCTTTTGAGTTTTATTTCCACATTTTTTTTTATTGCTCTGTGATCTTGTTTTTCTAACACAAGTGGGATAAATTGTCTTTGATATGCGTTTGCGTGAAAATGCTATGTGTTGGAATTTATTTCCAAGGCTCATTCTTGCATGTCGTCTTTCACATGATTTAGGACTTCTATGGGTGCCACATGCCCCATTAGTTTCCATCACCACCACTTAGTAGAAATAACCCCTCATCATGTTCCCCTTTTCCATTCCATGGCCTTCAAAAATTAATTTCATTATGAATATATTTACATGTTTGAATTAGTCCTCAACTTAAGCAAAATCATAAACGCATAGCCACATGTTATTTATGTTTGCTAGCAAGGTCTTGGGCTTGGGCCCTTGCTAGAAATTTCCATATGAACACATAATTCTACATATACACCTTGTTTACAGTGAAGGTGCCATTGGTTTGACATAAAAAATAAAAATAAATAAAAATAAAAATAAAAAAAAATAAAAAAACTTGTAAGTTACCCTTGAAGTGGTATTAATGCAAAAAGATACTTAAATACACATTATTTGCACATTGCCCATGTAAAATCATAAGGAGGTCAAAACAGGGTTTTACATTTCCTTCCCTTGGAATAGAATTGTCCTCGAGGTTGTCTTCTTTCTATGATGCAACAATTTGGAATGTTGTAAGTGGTCCTACACTTTCCCAATTTAGATCACAAGAAACGCTCTACCACATTGATCTTGAATATTGGAAAGGTCATCATTATGTCATCCCTTTGTCCTCGTTTTTTACCCCAACCAAAATCCAATAATTGTATCATGGGCCATTTTTTTTCACCTTGATGGACTCATCCATCATAAAGGCCATCACTATGTTGTCTATTTGGATCACTGACAGCACTCCACCTTGCTAGAATTGACAATTGACAAGGTCATCATAATGTCATCCATTTTTCCTCCTCATTGACCCCAACCAACCTCTTATAATTGCAATGTGTGCCATTTTTTATTCACCTTGATGAATTTTTCCATCAATAAGGTCATTACTATGTCATCTCAGCCTCTTCCTGATTGGCTCCAATTAACTCAAAATTAGCATTGTATTTATTATCTTTTCCCTATAACCAAATTATAATGATAATTTCATTTATCCTACTCTAATGTAATATAATGTTATCAAATCTAACTAGTTTGAGTCAAACTAAATAGTTCTGATCAACTTTCCCTCCAAACCTACTCAAACAAGTGCACTAAAACAATTTTGGACTAGTTCATGCATGAACCAGCTTTGGATAATGCATAAATTGGATAGTTTGTGCATGAACTCCACAACGATGATATTTTGTAAGGACACCTTGCATCCAATAATGTTGACATTATTAATTGTTAATTAACAATTCATTAAGATATAAAATTACCAACAAAAATATTCGATAGCTTGAGATATGCAAACATTGAGTTCCATTTTTTTTTTACTTCTATTTTATTCAACTACGATTTATTCAAATTACTGTGAAACAATATGGAAACAATGCACAAAATATTTGTTATAAATATGGAAAATCCTCCTAGATAGATAGGAGTGATTCTTTAGGATATTGTAGACAATTTTCTAATGGAACAACGAAGAGTTGAGATTTCAATCGAAGGGTTATTCAAGAAGATCAACCTATTAAGGTACTACATGAACAAGGATACAATGAAGAATCACTAATTACACTGAGCAAAACAAATACTTGATTAGGTATACTACAGAAAAAAGTGGAGAATAGTGCCAAATTCATTGCACTGCTAGTTTAATGTGAACAAATAAGGGGGGGCTATCATTACTGTTATTGTAGGGGAGGAGAAATATTATAGATTTACAGATGAAATTTTGGAGATATTGGTCTTGACCAAAACAGGTTTCATCTGAACCCTCAAAAAATAACCTAAAGAAGAATAACAATTCTTGGATAATTGATGAGAACATACCCTATATGGTTCGTTCCAGTCAAGAGGTTGAATAATTGAATATATCCATTGCAAAAATGTCACCCTTGATGGACCTCATTCACTAATGGTGTCCATAAAAAGTCATGGTAAGCAAGGTTTTGATATAGGAACCTTGAGATCTTATTATGAATAATACAAGGTATCAAAATAGATGGAAATGAATGTTAAGAGTTGTAATGGTAAATGCATTCTTTGATAACCTTGAAAACTCATATGCAACAAAATGGGATGGTCATGATAAGATATTGAACTTTGATGAGACAAGGGTACAAGTAGGCAACGAAAACTATAGAATGCATGTTAATAAAACATGGGGCAATAAAAATGTTTTGAAATGCATAGAGTGGTTCACCATGCTCTTTTGTGTGAACTCAAGTGGTTGTTGCATCCCTAATTTCTAGATATTACAAGGGAAGAGGAAGGTTAGGAACTATATTGAAGGGTGAAAAGTTAGAGCTTGTACAACCTTCTAAGGGATACATGGATCACCGTTATTTCTTATGTGCTTGGAATACTTTTTCACATATGCTATAAGCAAGGTGTCACAAGAAAATCATCATCTTCTCATATTGGACATCAGTCATGGAAGCAATGTGTCATTGGAGACCTTTGAGGCCACCCATTATTTGGGCAACAATTTGATCACGAAGCCATCCCACATGATCCATAATTGGTGAGCCTATGCATGATATAGATTCATAAGTATGAACCTTTTATTAATTTGTTTTTAGTTGTGAACAAATTAAAAACTATCTATATTGTTGTTTATTTAATTGTGTATTCACCATGATTGTTTTCTTAACCATGGATAGACCTTTTAATTTTCAAACAAGTGTGTAAACTAAAACATTGGCATACTCAAAATAAAATTGATTTTTTTTACCTTGGAAACCTAAATTGGAAAACCAACTTGAAATGGTTTTGTTGGTTTATTTTGTTCTTTGAGGAAAATGTTACATCAAAGGAGTTACATTATCAATATATATTCCATGTATATATCCCTTCAACTACATATTTCATCAAATATATTCTTCACTCTGGCATTGACAATCTCATGTTCAGTCTTTTTCCCCCTTGGTCTAGATTAGACCTTTTTTTGCAACTAATTCCATCAATTAGATAAGCTATTGCTTCTTCCATGCCTCAAGTATCCTTTGTGTCTACCTTTTTTCTGTTGTTAAAAGAGGTATTCTTCCTCTCCATTTATGTGCTTTGATGAGGTATGCCTTAACACTGCTAGCCAAGTGATATTTGTTGTCTTTCCTGTAGAAAGTTGCATCCCTATCCCACAAATAAGAGCTGCCAAAAATCACCTCACAAGCATCTAAAAATGAAACTTCACATTATAATAATTCATTGACATAATTATCATTAATAACAAGCCCAATCTTACATCTCCTAATCATTATCATGGCAAATTTCTCTCATACCCATCCCAATGAACATAGTTGTACTAGATCATAAGTTTCTAGAACGAGCTCATCAACTAAGGTATCATAAATAAAATTACATTGAAAACCATTGTCAAACAAAACATTTGCCTTCTACTTATTTACTAGAACTTTGATTTGGAATAGTGCATTTATGTCTCTTGTTGGCCTTGGTTGTTGCAATATGGTGTATACCATCATTTTAGCCACAATATATAGAGATTTTATCTACCATTGTCTTCCATATTGGTAGTTGTCCTTGCTCCTTTCCTGGACTTGTAGTATTTTGGACTCAGTTCTATATGAAGCCTCAAACACTTCTCATTTGTGTGCCCATACAGATCACAATGCATGTAATGTTCATTGGGATCTTTTCCCTTTTGGTTTTTGGATGTATTCTTCTTGCCTTTTGTTTTATTAGTCTCTTATTTGCCCTTTTGTTGTTGCCCCTTCTTGAAGTCCAACTCAATGTAAATAAATTTCTTGCTCACCTCATCTATGCAATCACACTCAATAATTGCAATTGCTTTTGGATATGGTTGAATAGGCTTCCAAGTTACTTCATTACTAACCCAGGTTATTCTAAAGAGATACCCAACATGATGGCTTGATTTTGGAATTTGAATGTGTACTTGTGAACACTATATCCTTGTTCATATCAAAGGTATTGTCATTTCATTAGATGTTCCTCTTTGTATCCTATGGGATAAAACCATGATTTCAACAATTCCTTAGAGTACTCCCATTTTTTACCATGGAATTTTTTCCTAACCTTGACCCATGCATGTAGCTCTCTTACCATAACAAAGCATGTATAGACATTTTCAACTAGGAAAAATAAATCCTTTTGGTCTCATATATTTGATAAAGACCAAAACAAACCTCGAGTAGTTTCCACCATCTATTAAGTTTCTTAGCATTAACTTGACCAACATATGCTGGAATTCCAAGTTTCGCTTCAACATTGTATGGAGTATTTGAATACGAAGGTACAGAGTCAATGTTACTTGAATCCTCGGGTTATTCTCCCTTAGGTTGTCCCAAACTTTCTCTTTTGTACATAATCCTTGCTACATATATATCTTCATCCTTCACTGGAAATAGTTGTTTTACTATCTCAATTAACATTGCAAGACTCTACTCCAGTCAAGTAATTATGGGTGTATACTCTTCCTTATATTCCATTTCATTAGAATTCCTCGTCATCTTTGGTTGTTTGCTTCTTTCTAGACCTTGCAATAATGGCTCTCCACTCTTTTAGTACCAACTACATGTGTTTACCATATAGCATGTTCACCAAGTGTTCTCAAACTTGGGATATGATAGGAATATGACCCATAAGTAGACATCCTACAACAAAAATTGATTCATCATCACATACCTTCTCTAAATTTTCTCTTAGATGAATATATATATATATATATATATATATATATATATATGTGTGTGTGTGTGTGTGTGTGTGTGTGTGTGTGTGTGTCATTGTTTATTTCATTCCGTGTTTACAATGACTATGTTCTTAACCATGACCAAATATTTTAATTTTTTAATAGTTGTGGAAAATAAAACAATAGCATACAGAAAATAACGCAAAGATTTTTTAACCCTAGAAACCCCAAAAAGGAAACCAACATGAAATGGTTTTATTGGATTTTTTTTGCTCTTATTTGAGGAAAATGTTGCACCAACAGAATACATTTTGAACATTGATTTAATGTATATACCCCTTCAACAACAAATTTATTGAGAGATAGGATTAATTCCATCTTGAACAAGCTCATGTTTGACCTTTTTTCCTCTAATCTAGATCATCCCCTTTTTTACGGATGTCCTTCCTCACTAAATTCAAGATTTTCTCTTCTTCCAATGAATTTTGAAGTTGTGCAATAAATTTCCTTATTTCCAACCTAGACAAGCTCACATTCATCCTTTGTCTTTTTGGTCTAGAATAACACCTTTTTTACAATCATGCTTCCTCATTGAATTTAGAGAAATAAAAACAACAAAACCAACAACCTCTGTAATGGCCATTGGAATTTTCTCATGGATTGTTTGTATGGCCATTATGTTGGATTTCCAAATCCCATCATGGCCACAATTTTCAATGCTTCTAATTAAAAGTCCAATTTCAACTACTATATTAATTTCCTTCTAATGAGTGCTATTAGTGAGCCCTTGTCATGGGTGGCTTGAACGACCTCCCAAGAATATGGTCCACCTATTTGGTATCTTATCCAATAAGTAACAACCATCAACATCGATATTGCCTCCAACTATTCATGCAACAACCTCACAATCAATAGATAAATTGTCATTTTTGAGGAATAGTTACAATTTCTTAACTGGATTTCGAATTCTATTGAGTTTATTGGACATTGTGTGCCTTTACCCAATGCATGAAAGAGAAACAAAGGGTCAATTTATATATTTTTGAACATGCACGTGTTTTAGAAATTAACGTAGCATGCATGAGAAACTAATTCAACCTTACTTGTACATTAAACATGTAATTTAGCATGAACATAAAAGCCATTTAACAAACCATTTCATTGTCCACGATCCTTTCTGGGTCACACCTCCCTAGTGGTAGGCTTTTGGTTACCAAAATCTTATTGGTGGAAAAAATGGAAGCACGTGGATTCCATTTGTTTCTCCAAGTCCATTATTCCATCAATCAAATAAGTTGTTTTCTTCTATCATATCTCAATTACCCTTTGTGTATGCCCTTATCTTGTTGCTAAAAGGGGTATTCTTCAACTCTCCCTCTATGTACTTTAATGAGGTAGGCCTTACCACCTTCATGTAGAAGTTGCATTCTTATCCAACAAATATGGACTACCAAACATCACCTCACATGCATATAGTGGTGCAATTTCTCATTCTACTTCATCAATGCAATCAAAATTAATGGCAAACTCAATCTTATATCTCCTAGTGATTCCTATGGAAAATTTCTCTTGTACCCATCCCAGTGAATGTGGATGTACTATATCATAAGTTTCTAGACTAAGCTCATCAACTAAGGTTTCATAAATCAAATTACAATGAGAACCACTAGCAAACAAAACATTTACCTTACAATTCTTTACTTGAAATGTGATTTGGATAAGTTCATTTATGTCTCCACTTGGCATTGGATGTTGTAATGTGGTCATGTAGACCATGGTTTCATCCACATCCAAGGTGTTCTCTACCACTATTTTTTCCATCTTAGTAGTTGTCATTGCATCTTGATTGGATTTGTACAATTTTGGATGTAGTTCAAGATGATTCCTCTAGCACTTCTCATCTATATACCCATCCATATCATGTTTCTTGGGATCTTTTCCCTTTTGGGTTGTGGTAGCAATATTCTTTCCTTTGGTTTCACCACTCTCTTCTTGGTTTCTTCTTGGCCCTTTTGTTGTTTCACCTTAAGGTCCATCTCATTGTAAATATATTTCTTACTCACCTCATATATGCTTTTCACACTTAGCCACTACAATTGTCTTTGGATATGGTTAAATAGGCCTCCAATTTACTTAACTACTGCCCTAGGTTCTTCAAAAGAGATACCCAACATGATTTCTTGCTTCTAGAATTTGAATGTGTATGCTTGAACAATTTGTCCTTGTTCTTGTCGAAGAAATTGTCATTTCATGATTTGTTTTTCTTCGTAGCTTATGGAATAAAACATGATTTCAATGGTTCCTTGAAGTGATTCCATTTTGTTAAAATGAGGATTTTCATATGTTCAAGACATCTACATAGCTCTCCCACCATAAAAGAGCATGTCCAAACATTTTCGAGTAGGAAAAAGGAATCCTTTGAGTTTCTTTTAATTGATAAATGTCAAAATTGTAACACCCTGATTTTGATCCCTAGATTTGTAATGTATAAGTGTGTATATGATGAAAGGCCAAGAGCTAAACAATGAAGTAAATACATAAATTGTACATTGAAGGTTACTAATAAAAATACATCATCAACTGTAGATGAAGAAGAGAAAAACATGAGGGGCTATGATTCCATAAGAGATTAATGAAAGGGGGATTAGGGGCTCAAGGGGGGATAAGGTAAAAAATAATATTTTATTAACCCAAAGCCTTTATCTCATTTTATCCTAAGTCTTTGTCTTATGTTTTCCTAAGTTTTATGACCTTGGGATTAATTTCCAAGTGGCTAGTTGGGGACATGCAAATATAATCTTTGATTTTGGTTGATGAGGGGGATTTTTTTTCCATTATTATTCCCAAAGGTTTCTTGAGAGCTTAGGTTACAAAACTATGACCTGTATAGAATGAGTATGGTTGTTATAAATTCAATGTGGGAATTATACCCATGAGCATAAGGAATTATTACCATGGAGACAACTCCATTGCAATTGAGAATTCCTGGAGTCCCCAATAGAGAGATTTCATGGCTGACCTATGCTAGAGCCATGAAGGGAAGTGGGATAGCCCAAGGGACTTCATGGAAGAAAGGGGGATCCCATTCCTTGGGTTGTGCAGGTTGATTGGAAAGAGAGCAAATGAATTGGAATTGTTGTAGGAATTATCATACTGTGATTTGTTGGGAATTTGGGTTGTGTGAGAGGACTAGAGCCAAACATGGGATGAATTCATTAGTGTGGACTCATAGCCTCATATTAGGGGTGGCCCTCTTGTAGAAAGAGTATGGGAAATACAGAGCCTATGGTTGGGTGGAATGTCCTTCGCTTGCATCTAGTTGGCATTGATTCATATTTAGATAAGAGTTCATGTTTATTTGTCATTATGTTGATTTAGTGTTGCTAATGTTATGAATTTTATATTGTACTCTTTACATGCATGAGACTGCATCTATAATTATAATTGATTAATTGTGTCTACCCGAGCATGCATTATCATATATGCCTGGATTTATTAATTGGTAACAAGGAAATAAGGATAATGGTATCATAGAAGAGAATATGGGTGAAATACCGTAAAATTTAGAAGTAACCACATATCCTCAATGGGTGACAGAGGGTATTGGGTACAGTACAAAGTGGTGTCAGAGTGAGGTTATAACATTGGGGCTATATGGGCAATAAACTATCTTGTAGACTCAGAAGAAGTTACAAGTTTTTTGTGAAGTATTTGATAAAATCTCTTAATGGAGATTGGAAAGAACGTAGTTTGCAGACAAAGTGTTTGATAGAACTTCTCAAGGCATGATTGGGGGAAATAAAAAAATTGGCATGTGGAGAAAAATTATGAATTTTGGATGAAATCCAGAGGGTAGTTGGCACAAAGGCATCCAGGCTGGTTATAGGATCAAACTCAACAAAGGAAGTCAAGCCTGGAAAAATTCATGGTAGTTTATGGAGGAAATTGAAAAAGAAATCTAATTCTAAGATGTATAACTGAAAAAATGACGTGGACCATACTAGTGATGTGGACAAGCGAGATGATGTGGACGCACCAGGTGGTGCCACGTGGAGTCAGGTTGCATGGGTGTGAAATGACCCCAAGGGGGGAATATATGGGGTTAAATGCATATGATATGACTCCAAGGGAGGGCATGTATGTGGTTAAATGTACATATAATGTGTAATGTATAGGTAATAGGGTCGACCTAATATTAAAGGGGCCTCATGTGTAGGTGTGAATAGGTGTATATAGAGATCATGTATTCATTATTGAGGAGAGGTGAATTGTGATGTATGAATGTATTTGGATATTTGGAGGAGGTTCTCTTATTATTTAAAGAGTTATTGTGTAAATCATCTCTCTTATCTATATTGGACTTGTGCTCCACACTCACATTGGAGTGCATGGTGTGTACTTATTTTCTATTATTATATTTTATGCATTTGGTTCATAACATTTTAAGTGAACATACCTTTGAAACCATGATTTGGAGTCTAAACCTTCTAGTCGACCTTCCTTCTGATGTATCTCTGAAATTATAGCCCTCGAGAGCTTGAAATTTTGACACGTATTACTCTGATATGTATTATTTGCAATGTCATAGGTTTGACCAAAATTTGATGTGCCAAGTAAAAGTTATGGTAGCTTTCCCAAAACTTGTCGAATTTTGGCCTTTTCTAGAGAGTGAACTTATACAAATTTCCACATGTCCAATATTTTAGATATGATTATGAAATGTTATGAATCAAATGACTAAAATATCATATGACCCCAAGGAGGGCATATATGGGGTTAAATGTATATGATATGACCCCAAGGGGGGCATATATGGGGTTAAATGTACATGTAATGTGAAAATGTTTAGGTAATAGGGTCAGCCTAATAGTAAAGGGGCCTCATGTGTAGGTGTAAATAGCTATATAGAGAGATCATGTATTCATTATTGAGGAGAGGTGAATTGTGATGTATGAATGTATTTGAGTATTTGTAGGAGGTTCTCCTATTCTTTAAGGAGTTATTGTGTAACACATATCTCTTATCTATATTGGACTTGTGCTCAAAACTCACATTGGTGTACACAGTGTGTACTTCTGCTCTATTGTGATATTTTAATAATTTAAGTCATAACATTTGGTATCATAGTATATGTTAGTCCCTAAAGTTGCACTTGAATGTGAGAGAGAAATCTAGGGCATCATTAGGTTATTGCAATGGTATTTTTTAAGGGTTTTCTGAATAGGTTTTTAGAAAATGGTTGAAAGTTGGTTCAAGGATTCAAATAAACATATAACTCAATGTAAAAGAAAGTAAACATCCCACTAGTTTAGTAAATGGTAGTCACTTTAATAGATCAGATAGTAAGGTAAATAAAGAAAGGAAGGTATGTGAGTATCTAGTTTGTCAACTCACACATGGTATTCTTATTTCAAAATATCATTAAGAAACAAGAACATATACTTGAAAACAATCTTAATTATGAACAAAAACAGTAAAATGTTCACTATGTTAGCCACAATCAAGAAATCATATGCATTGCAACAGAATAAATGAATTCAAGTAAGAAAAGAAACAGATAAAGATATGAAAGAAGATATGACCATAAACATTCCTTTTCCATTTAGTACCAATATGGAATATAGTCTTGTCTTACAATGGAGTTTTTTTTACAAAAAAAGGTCCTTGAATGCCCAACTAATCAAACACTATACAATCTTTCTTGTGTCTTTTTAAAGCACACAGAGTATTCTTGTAGATCCTATTTTCTAGTTTACAGTTTCACAATAGGATCATGTCCATGACTATTTCCTAGGAGAATAAATCTCATACGAGCACTTCTAATGCCTATATTGTAGTAGGCTCAACATCCAATCCGAATATAGATTAGGAAACAGTTTTATAAAACTGGAAAATCCCACAAAAATAGGAATACTATCTTGATGAGTTGATTCATCTGAGATACCAAAAAGTTCCATTTGAAACAAGCACTATGAACCAAACTGATCATCTTTACTTTCTGATTAATAACACCGAACTATCAAAACTGAGACAGACTCTCCTTGAATTATCATGGTATGATGACTACAGTAGCCCTGGTGTCTTTCTATTTGAGCTTAGTTGTTAGCACAACATTATGCCAATATAATATTATATTGGATTCTCTTACCTCTTTAAGCAATTCCTTCTACTCTTTCCTCTTCCTTTTGATCTTGTATCTTTTCTTGTTGTTTAGCATTCCATTGCTCAACAAAAGATTTTTCTTTCTTCAATTTCTTAATCATACTCTACAACTCCTTTACTCTGTCTTTTTCCTTCCTTGCTTCCACTTTGAATTATGGATATTCCTCTACCGGGGCATGTAATTTCATATTTATAGAAGATTGGGCTTTTCTTAGTTTAATTACATATTTTGAAGATAGCCCGGAACTAAGGTCTTCTTCTTCAGTGTTGTCAGAGTCTCTAGTTTCTGGAAGATCTTGCAGCTGGTCTAGTTCTGGAAAAAGATCATTTCTCTCATCATTAATTACATTTGTGCCTTTAAATATAGATTCAGATATTGAAGTTGACTTTGTAGTTTCCCTGGTCATAGGTCTTCTGGGGTACTTTGCAATATGCTTTCCCTTTTCTCTTTTCTTCTTTTGTTCCTCAGATTCCTTCTCTATTTTGTGTAAAGAAGATGCCACGACCCATTTTTTGATCTCCTTCTTAGAATCCTATGAATTGTATTCTATGATTATGAGGTTCTCCTTCTTGATGGAAGGATGAAACATGGCTTTTGAATTTAGTCTAAATTTATTGGAAACTCTGGTAGAATTTCTTCTAGGACATTTAGGTATAGGTGTTTTCTTCTTACTTTGTTTCTTACCTTTTGCAGTCTTCTTGCATGTAAGTTGTTTCTTCTCTTTAGCTGGACTTTGAGATGGACTTGTGATGTAATCTCCAGGTTCATCAAATTCCCTTTTTATATCTGGATCGAAATGGATATTAGTCTCTTCATCCTTTTTAGGTTTCTTACCTCGACTGGTAGTGCCTTTCTCATTAATTCTACCCATAGGAAAATCACCAACAACTTGTTGAGTTTGTAATTTTCTCTTGCCAGCACGAGTTACCCTAGTTGCAGGGGAATTTTATTTCACCAAAACCTCAATGTCTTGAGAGGTCTGTTTCTCTTTTACAGGTTTCTTCTCCTTGACATTTTTAGACTTAGTTTCCTGTAGATTAGGTTTTAATGACTAGATTAACCAGTCCCAAGATCTATGAACTTCATTTAAGGAAAAGATTACTAAAGTTCTAATCAACCCTTAATGAAAAAAACTGTTTTTTTGTTGTGGAGAGATGTGACTGGATCCTCGAAGACATCTTGGATAAACTTTTTAATAATAAATAGGGTAGGTTAAGAGGGTAATCACCATTTACATGGATCAACAGTCTAATATGATAGATATGGACCAAAGAAAATGAGACTTCACATGTAATGTACCTGTGGATAATCAATAGGGCAGTTTGCCATTATTTCCTCACCCAGTTGTGTGGGATACCCTGGCTCCAATTAGGGTTTTGCCTCTCTGGAATTAAAAACTGATTCACAAACTCCATGACTAAATTTTCCTTCTTCCACCATCTTTCTCCATATATTGGTAACCTGCAAGCTTTAGAAACGGCATGCTCTGTCACATGCATCAGAAGTTTTCCAAACAAAAATTCGAAACCATCGAAATTTTGTGCAAATGTCATAGAGATTTGTTTGTCATGACCCTAGAACGTTGAGAAGAAGTCAAACCAACCAACATCCTTGAATTTTTGGGCCATCTAAGAAAATGCTTAGAGAAATTTTGTACCTTCAGGATCCAATCTGGTTATCTTGCCACTCTTTTTGGGCATCATATCACTGATACAATCCTGCAGACTATTCTGAGAAGGTCGAGGGTCTAATCTCCAACTTTCGAGGGCTGTTGAAAACTAAAATTATCTCTTTACCTGCAAACCATGCGTAGAATAACAAACATACTAAAATAGGCAGATAACGATTTCATTCATATGGAATGATAATCGGGCATGTTGATTTGATGTCGAGGTGGCGAGTACAACTCAATCCTCTGAATTTAGCTATCATCATAAGAATAGAAACCTGAAATAGATCATAAAGAGATGTGCAGATCCTCTAATAATAATTTTGAACGTTAGAACACGATCTGGGCAGGGTGGCGCATGCATCACAATGATTACTCTCGACGCTGCAAGAATAACGCTATTCTTGTAGCGCATTTTCCAACTAGACGAAATTTAAAAATTCAAATGATGAAAAGACAAGTGATGTGAAATAAATCTTTCATATCATATCCTAATCTTTAAAAACTTCAAAATCATTTAAAATGTGCATAAAAATATTGAAAAAATAAGCTTTCAAGCCAAGAGGGAAAACAAAGTTTAACAAAAAATCATGGAAAATGGGTAGGACAGGGACTAGGGACACCCAATCAGTCAAAAAGAAGGTTAAGGACTAACAGAATACAATCCCCAGGTTTTGTTGCTTCAAGAAAGTCATATTAGAATTTTCGCTATAACTTTTTTCTACAAATTTTCGAACTGTGAAATTTTCATAATACTGAGAACATATAACAAAGTACACTTGGTAAAAAAATTAGGTTCTAGGTCATTTTACTTTCAGAGATACATCCTATGGAATTCAAGGATTTGTACTAGCCTTGCAATCATTCTAAAATGAGTCATTTTGGGAATTTTGCTATAAATTTTGTTTGGTATTGTTTCAAACTCTAAAATTTTCAATGTACTAAGAAAAAATAGAGAAGTTCACGTGGTAAAAATTTCATAATTTGGATTCCTTTAATTTATGATATATAGTTTGTGAGAGGTAGGGTTATTCGATTAGTCTTGTAACTAGACTCAAACAAATTTTCTAGGTAAAACAATCATATCTTCTTCAATGAGGATCCAAATTTAGTGAAACTATTTTCATTGGAAAGAGGATAGTCCATAGTATTTCAGGTACAAATTTCATAATCATATCTAAAATATTGGACACATGGCATTATGTACAAGTTCACTCTCTAGAAAAGGCCAAAAATCAACAAGTTTTGGAAAAGCTACCATAAATTTTACTTGGCACATGAAATTTTGGCCAGACTTGTGGAATTACAGATAAGACATATCAGAGTAATACTAGTCGAAATTTCAGTCTCAAAAGGGTTGTGATTTTAGATATACACCATAAGTAAGGTCAGCCAAAAGGACGAACTCCAAATCATGGTTTCAAAGGTATGTTCACTTAAAACTATCATAAATTTTGATTTGGATGTCCAATTGAGATGATTCAAAATTAATCTTAACTACTGGAGATCATTATTGATAATATATTAAGGTTTTAAGTTGATGGTTTGGGTGAGACATCAATTAAGAATCAATTCCAATACCTAACTTTAGTGGAGATGAAGATAAAGATGAAATCAATCCTGAGGAATGGTTAGGGATGATAAAGAATTATTTTTCAAGTCCTTGTTTGAAAGATTTTATTTTTCAGGGTGAACCTTCTAAGTGGTGGAATAGCTTTGGTGAAGATAATAAACTCTACTTCACATGGGAAAATTTTGAATAACTCTTCTCAAATAAATGGATCAAAGATAAAAAAAAAAATGGAGGAGATGCATAAAATTCAAGTGGAATTAAAGGAATCGAAAGAAAATGTCTCCAAATTGAAAAAGGATAAGAAGAGATAAGAAAATATGTTACAAATATAAATGATTATTCGTCAAGATGCAATCCTTTAACGAAACACGCATTAAGGAGGTTAAGAACTTAAAGCAAGAAAATAATAGCAAAGCAAAGTGGGAAAATGATGATTCAAGGGAACAATTGAAAAAGAAAGATGAAGAAATAAAAGGGTTACATAAGGATAACCAAGAAATTCATAATGGTGTTAAGAAGGTGAAAATTCAATTACAGGAGTCTCAATCAAAGAATAGGGATGAAAATATTATCACAAAAATTGAAGAGGATGCTATCAAAAAAATTGAAGAGAAAATTTGCAAGAAGGTTGAGGAATCCCTAACTACTAATGAGGTAAAATTAGAAATGCAATCTAGAGTTGAAGAGGGATATAAGAATTTGATAAATGGGGTCACATTGCAACTTCAAAAGGAGAAAGAAGATAATATTCAAGAAGTTCGCCAGAAGATACTTAAAGAATTTGAAGTCCATATAGAGGATGTACATGCCAAATATGATGGTATTATCTCCAAGGATAGAGTATTCAAAGACCAAGTAAAGAGGATAGAGGATGTCATTGTATATTAAAAGAAACTAGATGGAATGTGTGTACATAGTAAAGGAAAACCATTAGATGTGAAACCATATTGACACCCTCAGTACTAGGAAATATTTCAAGGAAGACAAAAGGATCAATATCAGAATTATCAAGGAATAAGATGGAATACTCATCAATATTCATGGAACATGGCATCACAAAACCATTATTCAACAATATATTATCATAGACCATCATATACTACAAATTGGAGAAGTTTCAACAACAATACATGGAATAAAGGGAAAGAAAATTATGCAACAACTAGCCACCAAGGATTACTAATGAAAATAATTGATTTTGGATGGATGGATCATCATCAATGCAAAGAAGAAAGTAGGAACATAAGAAAATCATATTACTTGGTTTCATCACATGTAGAGCCTTTAACTGGAAGGTTTTTTTAAGAAGGGTACTACGATATGACCCCAAGGGGGGCATATATGGGGCCAAATGTACATGTAATGTGTAAATGTATAGGAATTGGATTGACCTATTTGTAAATGGACATCATGTGTAGGTGTGAATAGGTATATACAAAGATCATGTATTCATTATTGAGGAAAGTGAATTGTGATGTATGAATGCATTTCGGTATTTGGAGGAAGGTTATCCCATTCTTTAAGGAGTTATTGTGTAACTCATCTCTCTTATCTATATTGGAGTTGTGATCCATGCTCACATTTGTTTACATGGTGTGTACTTATGTTCTATTATGATATTTTAAGAATTTGGTTCATAATAGGGTGGCAATCATAAGGCAGGTTCCATAATCTCAGGTGGTATTATAAAATGGTTTTGAAGCTTCAAAAGAGGTATTGAAAACCATTTTTATATTGTTCAAAAATTTTGTGGGGGACACTTGTCATATTAAGATTCATTTGGGAGGTGAGTCTTCTTTTTATTGGTCGAGCACATATTGCCCCAAAATAAATCTCGATCATCAAATCAACATGAATCTCTATCATTGGATATTTCAAGATGAAAGGACCTCGATATAGGTTGAGCACCTATGGCTCTAAAATCAATGTTGACTTTCAAATCACATGAAATGACAATTGCTTGATATTTCGAAGCAGATGATATTTGTTTACCTCCAATCACTTTAATATATGAAACAAATTTCGACTTTCGGGTCATGATGAATGTCCACCATTGAATATTTAGGAATGTAAAGGCCCTGCTAAAGGTTGAGCACTTCTTGCTCCAAAATCAATCTTTGTCGTTAGATCATATCCAAGAATAGTTGTTGGATATTTCAAAGTGCAAGAGAGATATTAACCTCTAATCATTCCTGAAATGAAATCTCATCCATATAATCTCACCCCATCACATCAGTGGCTAAGATCATGTCAGGTGTCAAATAAGGACAAAAGGATGTAGGTAGGCCACAAATTTGATAAAGTAAAGTGGAGAGAGAAAAGGTAAAGAGGGTCCACGAAGTACTGACATGGTAGGTCAAGAGATAAGGAAGGTGACATGGTAGATTTGGGTGATGACATAGTACCTGACTGCCACATTAGCAGGTATGTGTCATGCCATGTCAACAAGATAAAGTTAAGTTTTAAAAAAATATGGAGCCAAAATTTTCTTTTGGCCATAATAGGATAATATTACATCATAATCATGTGAAATTTCAGGGATAGGTCTGCATTGAGGAGGGCCATAAAAGTGCCAATGAGTCTCATTGGTTGATTTAGCTTCAGTTTTCCAAAAAATGTAGATTAGTGGTTTTTGCAGAACAAGGTGGTGCTCAAAGACAGAGGCCCTATTGTTGATGAAATTTAGGAAGTAGAGAACAAAAGTAGACATGAAGAAACCCAGTGGAAAATTTGGCTAAATTTTAGTGGGTTTGGAATGGAGATGAAAAAATAGGCCAAAATCCATTATTTCATAAGGCTTTTTAAGGATTTTGGGATATTTAGAGGAGAAAAATGGGCCTCAAATCACCAAACTAGAAAAATTGTATTTATTCATTAAACAAGACAAATTTGTCCTACTAAAAATTTTCAACTTTGCTCCATTTGAAAGATAACATTTTTTGCTAAACATTGTTTGGAGAAAATGCAAAAAGGACAAAGTTGAATATTGTTGTAGAAAATGGCAGGAACATCAAATCACAAATATGAAGGATGTTGTGTGTTCACAATCCTGAATATTGTATGCACCTAATATAAAAGTCTTCTTGTTTCTCTGCATGTTTTCTTCTATAAGTGGAAAAAGTTGGCCTCTAATCTTGAGTGTACCAGTGAGACACGTGCAAAAAAGGGACAATTTTGGTGATTTTTGAGAGCTATATATTTTAGCTCTAAGCTTCGATTGGGGCATAGGTATAGTCATTGGAAATTTAATTCAAAGGATAATAATTTGAAGGCTTATAATTTGGATAAGTGCATCAATTTTCTTCAGGAATTAAGAAGAAGGACATGTAGCCTTACTTGGAAAAAAAATGGCAATATACATAATTTCCATAATCTGAAAGAAATGTTGCAATTTTGCAAATGAGGTGTATCTAAAAGTTTATTTGAATGTACACTTATTGTAGAATCAATGATACACCAAGAATAAGTAAAGATTAGAATTGAAGAATAGCATTGAGAAGGAGACATGGAAGATGCACATGGATCTTATGGTCATGGAGAAGAAGTTAAACCCCTGAATATCAGTATGGGAAATGAAGAGACAAAGTGCAATGGACGCAAAAACATAATGGAACCATTGGATCTAGTATAAACTATGAGGAGATTGAATATGGAGTTGTAGAGTTATAGAGTTGATAATGAGAGGCTAATAAAAGCTCAAGAAAAATAAAATTATATAAACACTCAACTACTACAAAGTTTAAATCATTTGCAGAGGAAAATAAAGAATCGATCAAGTTCAAGACATGAGGAAGAATGTAGACCTCATTCAAGGAGAAATAGTTATAGAAAAACTAGGCATTCAAGAGATGCTACCAAAACGCAAAGGCATCACTATTCAGCAACACATTCAACCAAGAATTCATATACATATGAAGAATATACGAGTAGCCTAGAAGTATCCCCAGTTAGACACCAAAGAAGAAGACATGAACAAGACAGTTTGTAAGGAGAGCATAGAAATATTAAGCCACCAACTTTTGACGGTGAAAAAAAAATGGGAGAGGATGTTGAAGATTGGTTGCTAGGTATAAGGAAGAATTTTCAGTTGCATAACTACTCATCCAATCTAGAAGCTAGAATTGTTATATACCATCTACAACAAAAAGGATTTTGTGTGATGGGATTAGCTAAAGCAAGTTAAGTGCATCAAAGAGAAGAGGATTTCTTGGAAGCAAATCAATAAATATTTCTAGCAAGAATACCTTTCAAATCACTACTATGATAAGAAAATGCAAGAACTATTTAAACTCAGGTTGGAAAATATGAGCATGGAGGAATATGAAAATAATTTTTTGGAGATTCTAAGATATGTGGTATTTATTAAGGAAGATAAGGTGAAGATACAAAGGTTCTTAAGTGGATTTCCATCATTTTAAAAAATCAAGATCCAATTTGATGAACCCAAAACTATGGAAAAGACCATTAGAAAGGAAAAATACTTATATGATTAGAATAAAGGCAGAGCAACTTTCCAGAAGTGCTGGAAATATAAGAAGAAGTAAAATTTGGATCACATATAGAATGGATTCAAACCTCCTTTTTGCAGGAGTGGTTCTAATACATATTAACAAGTATAGACAACTCAAAGTGGATCCAAGGTGACAAAATCCTTAGGGAAAATGACAAGGCAACAACCAATCAAATGTTAGGGATGTGAAGAAGATCACATGTACAGAGATTGTCCTCATAAGGGAGATAGAATGAGGAATATTCACAATGTACAGGAGGCGACTATAATGGAATATGTGAGCAAAAATATCCCAAGAATATATCCATCCTTGGAGAATCCATAAACAAACCATTAGTCAAACATGATTGAGGTTGAAGGTATGATTGTAAATCAATCTATTGTCATTTTAATTGATTCAAGAGAAAGTCATAGTTACATTACCCCTATTTTAGTTGAAATGTTTCTTTTGAAGAAAGTAACCATGAGAAATCATGGATGGTTGAACTAGCTACCAAGACTAAAAGGAAGAATAATGAGATTGTTAAAGGTTATCCAATAGATATGGATGGTCTCAACACTATTACAGATCTAAACATCATACCACTTGGATCATATGATGTCCTCATTGGTATGCATTGGTTGGATGTGCATCATGTTGTTCTATATTGCCATACTAATACTTCTACTTGTATTGATGAAGAAGGAAATATAGTAAAATGAATTCCAAGACCCATTTCTATCAGGGAGATTACATCCTTATCGTTGAAGGTATGCTTTAGGAAAGGATGTCAATTGTATGAAACTCGTGTAGAAGAGTCCACTAAGTGCACAAATCCAAGTCTTGAAGAATTTACATTGTTGCAAGAGTTTACAAATGTGTTTGAAGAAATACCAGGTTTACAACCAAAGAGAGATATAGATTTCTCTATTGATTTTGTTAGCACTAGGAATCACCCTCGGATTGCATGGAAGGTAAGCCCAGTACCCATCAGGTTATGTGTAAATGTAAATGAGTTTTTAAGGGGTAAAATGGATAAGACTCAAGATGATAATGTTCTAACTCAGAAATTTGGGCTAGCATGCACGAGCAATCGAGGTCTTGAATGTAAAGGTTGCTATAAACATCAGGTCTGCAAGAAACATAAGGAAGAAAAACTCTAACACAAGATCTTCTTGAGTTCAAAGTTTAAGGACACTAAAGAAACATTATAATAATATTATAATCAAACATTCATCATAATATCACCACAACAATCCATGTGAATCATTCAAGCATGAATACTTCAGCATCAGAGGCAAATAAGTTGGAATAGGAAAGATGATTTATATTAACCAAGATATCTCAAATCAAGTACACAACTAGTTCACAGTAACTTCATCAAAATATTACAGCATAAGGGAGCCTAGCTCAACCATTCGAACCTACTAAAGAATTTAGAATATCTATTTATAACAAAGGGGAGGCAACATATGGAGGTGAGAGCTGGCCTTCTTCCCATGAAAAACTCCAAGTAGTTATTTCATCTAACAACCTAAACTAACAATTGTTCTATAAAAGGGGAAAATGTTGGTCACTAATCCAACCAATATTTGAATTGACTTGATATTCCTTTGATGCGCAACTCCTTTCTTGCCAAGTGTCCTTCAGGGGGCATGTAACTGTCATCATGCTACCAGTTGCTATCTCTGCAATTCTCCACATCATCAGTTATTCATAAAGATGTTGATTCGACTCCCCTTGATTCTTGGTACCTGTTGGTAGTATCATTTGGTAGCGCTCTGAGTAGCAAGCCTTTGTAGCTCCTTTACCAAATTTCCTGTGATTATGTAGGGCAACATCCAAAATAGACAAGTCGAATGAGTAGCGCCAAGCCTGTGTGTCTTTTGTGCAAAATTCGGCCTCTGTCAAAATTTCAGTAGTGCCTTCCTGTGTGTCTCTATCAAACTTTCGGTAGCGCCTGCCTGTATAATTCACTCTCTGTTAAAATTTTGGTAGCGCCCTCCTGTGTTTCTACGTGCAATTGGGTAGCGCCATCATAATTCGCAGCACCATCACTTCAACATTGACAAATTTGGTAGCACCCTCGGGCAGTTAGCAACACCATTAGTCTTAGGCGATTTAGTAGCATTATAGGTAGCAGACTGATGGAACATGAAAAATATACCATTCTGTAGCGCCATAGCACTATGGAATGTCTGTGCTACTACTGTTGAAGGGATTAATTCTTTGCAAAAACCCAAAACTCTGAACAGTAAGCACTAGAAGCCTGTATAGCCTGTATAGGTGGTAGATGTAGTATTTCCTTAATTACTAATCTTTGCAAAAAGGGGCCATCTTAAAAAATGGAGCTCACCTTTCACCAATTACTTCATTAACCTGACACTCCTTCTTGTGAAAAGAAGACTTCCCTTTGGCACAACAGTATGCTTCCTTTTAGCAGTAACAAGCTTTTTCACTGGAACTATGCTCTCCTTGGCTGTTGGTTTCTCCTTTTCAATAGCAGCTTCAAACAATACATTTAAGTTTCTTTGATCCATTTCATCTTGGAACAGTTGCAATTCTACTTTGAGCTTTATGTTCTGAGATTGAAAGTATTTGTTTTGCCAATATAGGTTTTTTATTTTCTTATGAATAGGTTGGGCTCTTCTTACTGCAAATATTGCTAGATCAAGAGTGTGGTTGTAGCCATCCATGAGTTTTTTCATCTTAACCCTGTCAGACATGCCTTCTGCTTTCAAATGAGCCACCTCCTTCCTAGCATCCCTGAGTTGCCTGGTCAATCTTTTGAACATCTGGTTGTTAGGTAGAGTAGTGATGTGAACAGTCTCAACAGGATTTTTCATGGCTCCCTCTTCCTGCTGCACATGGATTACTTCTTCTATCTCAGTAGGATTCTCAATGCCTTTGCCTTTATCTTTATTCTTCTTTATAATGGAGACCTTTGGTAGGACTTGTTCTTCAATATCCCCTTTAAGAGTTGTTGACCTTGTGAAAGGAATTCTGATCTTGGTGCTAGATGGTGAAGGAGATGAAGAGAAGTGTAGCTTCTTCCCTTTCTTTGTTGTAGTTTTAGTAGAGGAAGGGACCTCTTCTAACTCTGGTGCAGGAGGGGTTGAAAGGTCTCTCTATGGAGAATAATAGGTCTCCTCTCCTCCTCAATTCTTGCAACCTCCTTGATGGCTTCTTGATCTTGAACATGAACTATGCTCTTTCTTTTCTTGCTAGTACCTGTTTGAGAAGCACTGGTGGATGGCAAAGGACTTGCTATCTGTGATTGAGGAGTATCTTCTATGTCCAATTTCATGTGAGCAGAAGTAATCAAGTGTTCCCATGAGATGTTCTTCTTTCTCAACTCTTCAACAACCAACATTCTAATCAACCCAGAATGAAAAATGCTAGTATCCACAGCCTTTGACTTGGAATGAACCCTGTATGACATCTTTCCTATGCTCCTTAGCAAATATAAGGGAATGTTCATTTCAATTTTTCCAGTAAAATGTAGCAGAAGCCTTATATGGTACTGGTATAGTGTATTGAACCTCCCTTCACACGTGAAGTACCTCTGAATGATCCTCAATATTTTATCAAATTCTCCAACTAGATGATTTCTTGGCACCCCTTTGGAAAGATTGTCAGTTTGATATTCAGGCTTAAGGAAGTCTTTGGCATAGGCTACATCCAAGGCCATGTATTTAAACCAACTCTCATCGATGATAGGGATCCCTGTAGCAGCTGAAATAGAGGTCTCAGACACCTCAAATTCTAGGTCCCCTACCTTGGTCTTCAGGCCATCAAAATGTAAGGAAAATTGCCTTGTCACCTCAGGATGACCCCTTTGCATATTCTGGCAGAAAGTGAGGCATCCCACCCTTCAAAAAACTTCTCTAGCCATGGGATCTTCCTCGAATAGATGCATTTCTGTAGACTCAGTTCTAACCACATTACCTCCCTTGTGCGACTTCTTCTGAGGAGGAGTCTCCATATTTTAGGATAAAAATATTTAGAGCTATGGAGTGGTGATGACCAAGAAACAAAGAGTCATACCTCAAAAATAATCTGATAGTGAAGAGTGGCTTCCCTTTTCCAGAAAATTTCCCCAAATTTAGACTGATTACTAGCTTAGGAAAAAATTGTTGTAAAATTCCTTCCCTTGACTGTGTACATGTATTAAAACGGAGGAATAATCATATGATGAAGGGATAAACTGTAAATTCTTTAAAAAAATTGGTCAAAATAGTCCAATTGAAAGGTAGAGGAGGCAGGGGAAGAGGCAACGACGTTTCAATAGTGTTTCTGAGTAGCACACTGCGCATGTAGGAAAATAAACTTGCTTGGGTACTGAGAGTTTGAGAGCATGACAAGAAGATGTCAGGTGATGGTAGCTGCAGGCTTGAGTGGATGAGGCTGATAGGAAAGTGCGAGGGAAAATATCTCCTTGAATTATGCAAGCAAGTTGAATACCAAAACTCCGAACGATAATTTCTCCTTGAAAATGATATGCAGAGGGGAAAAAACCATGGAATACCTGGAGAATAATGACAACTCGGAGTTTGAGAAAAATCTTAGGATAATATCACAAAAAATTCGGCCTCAGGATCCACCTCAGCATCTGATATGGTAGCGCCACTGCTAACTGGTCCGAACTGGTAGTTTGTTCAGCGCAACAATTTGAGTTTTTCAAAATTTGAAAACCGTTAGCAGAGCTCATAAATATGAATCCTCGAAGGCATATTTTTAACTAACCATGGTGATAAAAACAAGGAAGAGATGACATCAGTGCAATAATCAAGAATCATGGTGAAGGATGAAAAACATGGAGTGCACTACGGAAATTCTTGGTGAGTTGGCAGCACCCCTTTTCAAATAATGATTTGACCAATGAACATGGGGCAAAGCACAACAAGGCAAGGCTACGGAGGCATGAGTGATAAGGGTGGCATGTCAAGTCGAGCTAGTTATGGAGTGAGTGGGACTTAGTTTCAAATCAAGGATGGGATCAAAAACATAAGTCATGAAAAACGAACCTAGGCCAAAAGTTCATGTGAGGATCAAATTTTGAGCCATGACTTAAAACCTTTATTTATCATGGGAATCTAAGCAAACACACTTTTAGGGGGATAAATAAAAAATTAAAATCTAAAGGCTTAGGAAAAAATTAAAACTAAAGGCTAAAGACCCAAGGCAACTTAGTGTGATAACAGATTTAATGCTTGGAGCTTCACCAGTATCAAAAAATCCATATAGAATGAGTACACTAGAATTGAAGGAGTTTCAAATGCAGTTAGAGGAATTGTTAAAGAAGGGGTACATATGCCCAAGTGTCTCAACTTGGGGAGCACCAGTAATTTTTTCAAGAAGAAAGATGGAACATTGAGGTTAAAAAGAAAGTCATTGTGAATAATAAATACTCTCTACCTAGAATTGATGACTTGTTTGATCAAAGAAGAGGAGCAAATATCTTCTGAAAGATAAATATGAGTTTAAGTTACCATCATTTAAGAATAAAATATGAATACATAAGCAAGACTGCATTCAGAACCAGGTATGGATGGTAACATTCCCTAGCCCAACTGAGGTCCATTACGTGCGGAAAACACATAAAAACTAAAAAAAATTGCTAACTAATTTTCCTATAGCTTACCAGCTATGAATTACACACAAATTTAACTACTATCTAATACCATTAATTAGATGCATCTACAACATGTTAAATCACACATGAATGCAACTAATAACTTATTACAATAGCATATAAATAAGTCTCATACACACAGTTCATGCACGACAATTAAAACTTATAATGCAAGACAAAAGATAGATGGGACACTTATCTTTTTTTTAAATAGTTGTGCAACCAACTGCTTGGGAAAAACGTTCCACCCAACCATAGAATTTTTGTTCCAAATATCAACAACTCACCCCCAAGATGGGGCTATAAATACATAAAAGAGGGTGGTCTCTCACTCTCCACTCACAACTCAGAAATCCTACAACTCACTGATATTCTCATACAACTATTCTGATTTTCCACCAACTCTCTTCCTCTCGACTTGTCCAACCCAAGGAATGTACACCTTCACTAATCTCATTCCCTTAGGATTATCATTCATTTATCAGGGTCTCTCTGGCACAGGTAACCAATAAGCTCTCTACTTAGGAAACTCAAGGGAACTCATTGTTAGGAAAAATACCAACAACGACAACAAACACTTGTTGTTACAATGAAACTCACACAAGAGTTCATTCTTCAGGCCTGACAACCTGGCTCTTCGGTCTTCTGCTCCAAATACACTCCAAAAATGCTCCACCATGCTCCATAATTCACCCTCCATGGTTACTCCAACTCCAAGTTCTTCTTTTCTACTCTATGCTTGTTGTTCATGCAAAACATTGACTGTCCAAAACTGTTATATCTTCCCATACAGATTTCCTCTCCTTTGGCTTGCTTTGTTGACTCACACACTTCCCCAAGTTGATTGTACTCAGCCCCATGCTCCCAATAACTATGGGATATGAATTCTCACACCCACCCTCTTACATGCATTTAATGATTGGGTTTGGAAACACCCAAGAACAAATTAGATGGTTCATATACCAAGAGTAATTTTATGAAGTGGATGGAATTAATAGACATGGGTTATTCCACCTTGGACCCCTCTTAGAAATTCTCATAGAACCTCCCCTCTCTTGTGGATTAATTCATTCCCCATATATGTACATATCCTCTTAGCAGCTGGTATCACATTTTATTATTAAATTTTAGAATACAATTCATATATTGCATCGCTTGGTCGTATCCACACATTATATCTACATTAAGAATTAATTAAAATGGATATTATAGTGGGGACATTACATTCCCCTCCCCTAGAGTTATTTGACATCCTCGGTGCACATTTTGTTGATATACATACACAAATTTACATCATAATACTAAGAAATAAAAAAAATTATAATTTTACGACTCCAACAACAGTTTCGGCCAAAATCTCATGTTCCTCTCAACCTGCTAACACAAGGAATGTACCCCCTTCACTACTCTCAGTCCATTGGGTTATACCATTATTTTTTCATGCCCCAACGTAGGTTGAATAGGAATATCAGATGTGGTTCTGGAACTGTAGGTGCTCAAAAATGGAGTCTTGCATTCCTATATTTTGTTTTCTTCGAAATTGTCAAAAATTTGTGGGTATTCTTCCCACATGTTTTCTTCATGCTCTCATGTAGCATCTTCAGGATCATAGAAGGTCCATTAAACATTTACCAACCTTATGGATTTGTTTATGGTCACTTTGACTTCCTGGTCTAAGATTTGTACTAGTTCCACCCAGAAATCCCCTTCGCGTTCCACATGGATCACAGTCCAATCAAATATGTGGTTAGGGCCAGGCACATATTTTTTTAATAATGACACATTAAATACATTATGCACTCTCATGGATGTAGACAATGCTATCATGTATGCAACTGGCCCTATATTTTCTAAGATCTCAAAAGGTCCAAAATATCTTGTTGCCAACTTTGGGAAGCTTCCTAATCTTAGAAAACTTTCTTCTACCTTCACTTTTAAAAATAGATGTTTTCCCACTTTGAAATATCTAAAAACTCTATTTTTGTCTGCATATATTTTATGTCTATCCTGGGCATCTTTTAAATTCTATTTGATTGTTTCCATCCTCTCTTCCATTTCCTTCAATAAATCTAGCCCAATAATTGCTCTATATGCTGGATTATCCTAACTCACTGGTGTGTTACACTTCCCACCCTGCAATGCTTCAAATGGAATCATTTTCAATGAGGCTTGATACCCATTATTGTAAGAAAATTCAATTAAATGAATGTAATCTTCCCACTTTTATGGTTGGTCCATCACATACATTCTAAGCATGTCCTCAATTATTCTATTAGTCCTCTCTGTTTTCCCATCTAACTCTGGGCGATACGTTGTATTGAGACTTAAATTTGTCCCAAATCCTTTGAACAAACCCTTCCAAAAATTGGATGTAAACTTGGGGTCTTTATCTGAAACTATTGCTTTGGGCACTCAATGTAGCATGGCAACTTCCTTCATGTAGATTTATGCAATATTTGTTGCCTTGTGTATAGTCTTCACTAAAATAAAATGTTCTACCTTAGTTAATTTATCCACCACCACCATGATGGAATCATGTTGCTTCACTATTCTGGGTAGCTTTGTAATAAAATTCATTGTGACTACTTCCCATTTTCATGCTATAATGGGAAATGGTTGTAACAACCCTAATGGATTTTTATGTTTTTTTTTCACCTTCTGACATTCTAGACATCTGGCTATGTAATTAGCCACTTTTTTCTTCATTCATGGCCAAAAGTTTTGGCTTCTTACAACTGCAATTTTTTTCTAATATCCTGGGTTCCCGACATATGGAACATTGTGCATTTCCATTAGTACTATATTTGTCAACTCACTGAAATTTGGCACATATATTTTTCCTCTATACACAAGTATTCTACCCTCTTTTAATATTTATTTTATTGCCAAATATTGATAATTTGAATTTGTTGTTGCAATAATTTTATCTTTCAAATCATCCATGTACATGCTAATGGATGCAATATGCATTTCATGATCTCTCTTGTTGAGTGCATCAATCATTTGATTCTATTTTTCTTTTATGTGCTTAATTTCAAAGTCATATTCACTCAGAAATTCAATCCATCTAGTTTGTCTAGCATTTAATGTAGGTTGTCCAAACAAATGTTTCATATCACAGTGGTCTATCCTTCGCTCAAATTTCCTCCACATGAGGTAATTTCTCCACATTTTGAATGCATGTACAATTGTTGCTAGCTCTAGATCATGGGTAGGATACTTCCTTTCATGTTCTTTTAATTTTATGGACTCATAACATACCACGTGATATTTTTGTGTGAGCACTACATCGAGCCCTTCCTTGCACACATTAGTGCACACAACAAAATATGTATCCATATCTGCAATATTCAATATTGGCACACTTGTCAAGATGTCTTTCAGTTGCTAAAAGCTTTCTTCACACTGGGAAGTCCATTCAAATTTCACTCATTTCTTTTGCAAATAAGTGATTGGGCTTGCAATCTTTGAGAATCCTTTTATGAATCTTTAGTAATAACCTGTAAGACCCACAAATGATCTAACCTCTGTGACATTTCTTGGTGCTATCCATCCTCTAATGGTCTCTACTTGAGATCAACTGCTATCCCTTCTACAAAAATTATATGCCCCAAGTAGTGAATCTTCTTTTGATAAAATATGCACTTATTTAGCTTAGCATACAATTTATGCTCTCTTAAAACTTGCAACATCATTCTTAAAGGTTGCTCATATTCCTCCTCTGACTTAGAGTAGATGAGTATATCCTCTAGGAACACAATCACAAACTTGTCCAAGTATTCTCTGAACACTCCATTCATCGAGCACATAAAATCTTTCGGTGCATTTGATAACCCAAAAGGCACTATCGTGAATTCATAATTCTCATATCTTATCCTTAATGTTGTCTTGTTGATATCTTCTTCCTTTATCCTCACTTTGATGATAACCCGATCTTAAGTCAATCTTGGAAAATATTCTTGCACTTTGTAGTTGATCAAATAAATCATCAATCTAACTAAAATCAATACACAACCTTAAGGTTTCATATTTATTCTTCACCAAAAGAACTAAGGCACCCCAAGGTGTCATGCTTGGGCTTATGTACCCCTTCTTTATCATCTCTTCAA
The DNA here is from genome assembly GCA_010110895.2 of Picea sitchensis. Classification (NCBI taxonomy): domain Eukaryota; kingdom Viridiplantae; phylum Streptophyta; class Pinopsida; order Pinales; family Pinaceae; genus Picea; species Picea sitchensis. Next base: position 88,241 of record SNQJ01S0008326.1, on the reverse strand, counting down.
GATGATTTTTCAACTCCTTCACCTCTGGTGTGCCCATCCTGTAAGATGCCTTGGACAACGAAGCAGCTTATGACACCAAATCAATAGAGAAATCAATGCCTCTCTTTGGTGGCAATATTTGGATTTCTCCAAAAACATATTCAAAGTCCCTTAATAATGGATGGTCTTCAATACTTTCCACTTTATCTTTGGTTGCCTCTTCCATATGGGCTACAAAAATCTGGTATCTCTTCTTGAAACTTTTTTTCAATTGCATAGCTGAAATTTCCCTAACAACTACAACTCTTGGAATTCCTTGAACCTTGCCTTGCTTCCCTCCTTAATCAAGATATGTGATTGTCTTGTTATAAAAATATAGAGAAACATGTTGTTTTTCCAACCAATCCATGCCAATTAGACAATCATGTGAACTCAATTGTATGATGTTCGCATCTACCTTTGTGCTAAGTTCATTCATGTCTATTAAACAATCTTTAACTAGCTCATTGATTTTCCTCTTAGCCCCTTTGGCTAACTAAGCTAACCAAGATTTTTAATGCTTGCTCCTTTGCAAGTGAAATCTTTCAACAATGTTAGAGTTTATGTAACTATGACTAGCTCCAAAATCAATTAAAATTTCTATGGGTTGGTTATCAATCTTATCTTCTACTTCAATCATGAGGGATTGACATTCTACTTGCTTGTTTTCCAAGGTTGCATAAATCCTTGACATTTTTTCTCCCATGTCTTTAATTGTTTCAACCTCCTGAATGGTGTGGAAAATCCTCATTCTTTCTCCTTTGTGAGGGTATTCTTATATAAGTGATTCCCCTCACATCCCCAACATTGTACAGGTTGTTGTCTTGGCCTTTTCCCAAATGGATTTGCAGTCTTGTGCTCATTTTGTGTTGATTGATCTTAATGAATTTCTTGGCACTTGTTCTTGAAAAAGGGTGGCTTAAAACCTTTCTAGCTTTGATCCTTTTCCCATTTCATCTTGTCATTCCAAGATTTTTCGAAAATTGGTCTTCATCTGCTATGCTCATAAAGATGTTTTTCTCTCCTTATGGCTTCATCCAAAGTCTTGGGGTTATCATATTGTATATTATCACTATATAAAGAGGGTAACCCACTCAGAAACCTTTGGATTTTAACCTTCTCATCCTTTATGAAGTCAACATACTTCGGAAATTCAAAGTCTCATATGCATTCATTATCATGCTTCCCAACTTGAGTTCAAAGAACTCTTTCATCTTCCTTTCATAGCAATGCTTGGACAAATATTTCTCTTAGAAATATCCTTTGAACTACCTCCATGATATCCTCTTCTCATCAAGGTGCTTGGATTTCTTAAGTTGATCCCAACACATGGCTACCTTTCCTTGAAACGGGTAGGTTGCAATTCTAGTTTCTACCCTTGAGGGGTAAACGTGCAACTAGAAACATTTCTTCATTTCCAACAGTGCAACTCACAGAGGAGTTCACTCTTCAGGCCTGATAACTTGACTCTTCAATATTCTATTCCAAATACGTTTCAAATATGCTATAACATGCTCCATAATTCGCCCCCCATGGTTGTTCCAACTCCAAACTCTTATTTTTTTCTCTCTGCTTGTTGTTCATGCAAAACATTAACTGTTCAAAATTGTTGTCAATGCCCATATGAATTTCCTCTCCTTTGGCTTTCTTTCTTGACTCACACACTTCCCCAAGATGATTGTACTCAGCCCCCATGCTCCCAATAACTATGGGATGTGACTTCTCACACCCACCCTCTTACATGCATTCAATGATTAGTTTTGAGAACAATCAACAACAAATTAAAAGGTTCATCTACCAAAAATAATTTTAGGCAGTGGGTGGAATTAATTTAAATAGGTAATTACCCCTTGGACCCCTCTCAGGCATTCTCTTAGACCATCCCCTCTATTACGGATTAATTCACCCCCCATCTTTGTCCATATCCCCTTAGCAGCTAACATCACATTTTATTATTAAAATTTAGAAATATGATTCACATATTACATCGCTTGACCATAGCCACACATTATATGTACATTAATCATTAATTAAAATGGGGATTATAGTGGGGACATTACATGGGCACTATAAGTTTGTAGTGGTGCCATTTGGGCTGAAAAATGCACCAACTACCTTCATGTGTTTAATTAATGGTATATTTAGAAATTACCTGGATAAGTTTGTCATTTTGTTCCTCAATGACATTCTTATTTATTCCAAGTTAGAAGAGGACCATGAATAACACTTGAGGCTCATACTACAAGTCATAAGAGAGAATCAATTGTAGGATAAGTTAAGCAAGTGTTTTTTTATCAGAACTGGACTCATTACTTAGGAAACATAATTTCATGGAAAGGGATAACAATGGATCTTGATCCAGGGGATCAAAAAATGCTCAAAAAATAAAAGTGCTCAAAATTGCTTGAAAATAGATTCATTGCGTAGATCTCTTCCTCATGATCCCAACACAACTTGAACGGTTTCAAACGGAGTTCGTATGCGAGAGATATCACGTTCTGTTCATTTTTCCAACAGGGAAAATGTTGACTGTACATAGTATGTACAGGCCACGTGGAAGCTGGTCGTACAACTGACATGGAAAGGTGACTTGGAAGATGACATGGAAAGTGGTGACATGGTAGGCTGACCATGCAAGGGTAAGACATGGACCAACCAGTGTGCTAACACATGTCAGTGTACGGAGCGAATGGAAGGGTGCCACGTGGCCTAGCCAGGGGCTACCACGTGGCACCTTGTAATTGGTTGATGTGTTAAAAGTTTGTGGATTTTGTGGGGGTCGAACCCGGGACCTTCGGTGGGCAAATTATTTGCAAAGGCTGGGATACCAACCCGCCTAATGGTGTTACTTAACCATATAGTGTGAAACTATTATTTAAACTTGCATGAAAGCTGGCGCGGGCAGAAAAAGGGGCGGGGCTTAGCCCCAACCCTTGGTCACTACATCCATACCAGATAACCGATCATGCGGGGTAACCAACGGTCAGTCGGACAAGTGCGAGAATTAAGGTCGGTGCTTGGCCACATGGGGCCACATGACCACACCTCCAGCAGTTAAGGTGCTTGGCGCGCCAATGACGCGAAAATTACGTCCACGATCCAGAAACGCGCGTAGTGTTTGGTTTAGGCACGGAAAACACACGAATCTAGGATCAATTGGATAAAGTTGTGTTTTGGTGAGCAGGTACAACAAGTTGTTGGGAAAAACTTCGAGGAAGTGTATTCTTAGTTTTTGGCCAAACTAGGTGTAGGAAGAGCCCAGCTAGGGGTTTTTGGACATTCTGGAGCCATTAAAGCCATCTATATTGCATTCTGAGCATTGCAAAGCATTGATTTTGACACTTTGAGCATATAATGAAAATAATCCATTGGAAGCTGGAGTAGGAGATGTAGCCCAAGAGAGGGGTGAACTCCTTTATCATTTTGTTGTGTTATGTGCTTACTTTTGATGGTTGTTTATGATTGTTTATGTTGTTCATGTTAAGTAAAAACTCATTAAGTTTATGTGCTGGAAAACTTGATCCAATTGCCTAATTCACATAAATATTTCACTTGCAAAATTGTATACACGAACCTTTTTCATTTTCAAATCAGATCTAGAGAATATTGAAGCTATTGAAGGATGGTCAACACCTAAGAACGTAACAAAGGTAAGGTCATTCATGGGGCTTGTTGGATACTACAAGAGACCCATGGAAGGATTCTCCAATATTCTTCATCCCATTAAATCTTTACAAAATAAAGGAATTAAGTTTGAATGGACACCAAAGTGTGAAGAAAGCTTCCAATAGTTGAAGGAATTGCTTATTGCTGCACCAATCCTAAAGATTGTTGATCCAAATGAAGGTTTTGTGGTGAATACAAATGCATGAAAAGAGGGATTTGGTGTATTATTTACTCATAATGGACATATGATTTGTTATGTGATCCAGGAATGCTCACAGAGGTCCAGGGGGATCTAGAATGCTCACAAGGATCCAGGAAGGGTAAAAAATGCTCAAAATGTGATCGTCTCAAAAGTTTTAGAAAATGGTATCATTACAAGATCACGTCATTAGATTTCCATCGGCACAAGCGGTTTGTCAAATGTATGTTGTATGCAAAAGTTATGGGAAGTCAAAGTTCAAGTCAACCCTGAAAAAACACGTGGCATGCTCTGAGAGAGACATGTGGCAGGCTCACAAGCTGACAAGTGGAAGCTCTAAATATTGACAAGTGGCACCGTACAGGTGATGTGGCATGTAATTATTGGCAGCTAAGTGGAATATTGTACCTCCAGGTGGCCCGGTTACATGATGACAAGTGGGAGATATGGTTAAATCACAATTAAATATTTGGCACATAAGTAGACCAACCGAGTCTTGACATGTGGCAATCCTTCATTAGCTTATATTGAATTAGTTGTTATTATGTTTTATATGTATATTATATTTATTATATATTTCATATATATATTATACATTTAATATATATAACCCACTTCCCATTTCAAAATTCACGTGGGAGTTACACTTTATATGTTTTAAATAACATATAGTTATGTATTATAACATATATGTTTTATCCATTTCAAAATCCACGCGACATTGAACTATATGCTATATATAGCATATAAAAAATTAAAACAAAGGGCATAAATAAAGGAGAGGATCGTGGGGGTTGGAACCCACGACCTTCTCCACATATTCTAACAATTTAACCAACGTTCCATGTATATAGTTTGTTAAAAACAAACTAAAGAATTTATAGTAAAGACATGCCACAAGGTTAGAATTTGGTTATAAACCAGCCAAACTATATTTATATACTAATCCAATAATTTTGGTGTTTTGTTAAGAGGAGTGGCTTATTTAATGGCACACACCCCAACTCATTTTACACAACTTTGTTTGTTTTATACACAATTTTATTTTTTGTGTTTTTGAACGCAACATTCTTATGTACTAAATCTCTGCTCATTTTCCTTTTGAAGTCAAGTTTGTATTCTTTTGAGAGTTATAGGGTATACATAGTCATCGAAATCGGTTTTCCAAGATGGATTCGATGGTGACAATCTTATCACTCATTTGTAAGCTAGAATTCTGCAAATTTGGAATTTGTGAGTTGTAAGAGAGCCTTTGGACATTTTATAAAGAAATATATAGTGTTTATAATCATTGGATTCGATTTTCCGAGACGGTGCCAAATTTGACATTTGTATTTGAGTTTGAGTAACATGCAAGAAGGTCATTGTGAAACACAATTATTGTGTTCATGTGATTTTGTATATGTTCATGTATGAATGATTATGCAAGTTATGTTCATCAGTTGAAGTGTTTGGTTAAGTAAGATAAGTCACTTCCATGCTATAAGCATTGTCAATAAAACAATCTTGGAATGAGAAAATGGTGTCATACTTAATACTATTTGAGGATCGAGTGAGAGACACTCGATTCAGATCCAATGGTGTGTGATTTCTAATCCATTTTTGGATCAAGTGGTATCAAAGCAAGTTTGAAAGGTGAATGCTTACAAGGGATAAACAAAAGTGTGGTGAAGGAAAACTTGAGAGTTATAAGCCAGATATTGGTTCGAGCTTCACTCGAAGAGAAGAGATGGCTTCACCAAGGCAAATAGGTCCTTTTGAATCTGAAGATGATTTCTTCAATGCCTTTAATTAGATGACGACAATGGTGGAAGAGTTTTACAATGAGAGAGCATTATGAAAAGGAGAAAGTTTTGGACAAGTTAAGAATGAAGATGATCTTCCTCCTTCTTTACCTCCTTCAAGACCTCATTATTCTCCTCCTTCTCCACCTCCTTCAAGACCTCCTTCTTCGCCTCCTTCCACTTCTCCTCCCTCATCTTCGTGTAAGGAAATTGCTTCAAGAAATCCATTTTTAAAGTTGGATGTCAAGTTTAACTTGCCTGTGTATAATGGCGAGCCTAATGCAGAGAAGCTAGACAATTGGATTCGAAAAATGGAATTTTATTGTCGTGTTCAGCAGATTGATGAAGATGAGGTAAAGATCCAATTGGCCTCTCTTTGCCTTGAAGGCACAACGTTGATTTGGTGAGAAGGTAAAGATCCAAAAGAGCGGTAAGATTCTCTCTTATCGGTCTGAATTCAAAGATACATTAAGGAAACAATTTTATCCTTTGGAATATCGACAAAAATCAATTATGGAATGGCAATATATGAGACAAGGAAAAGGACAAAGTGTGCAGGATTTTACTGAGGATTTTAGGAAGAAAGCATTGGCTTTAAATATTTCATTACATTCTACAAAAACCCTTCTGATAATACTTATATGGAATACTTATACATAATAATAAAGTGTGTGTTCCTAATTCTCAAGAATTAAAGAAGTTGGTAGTAAAAGAAATGCATAATGTTGCATATACTGAACATCTTGGTTATTGCAGTAGTAAAAAGTCGATACTTTTGGTCATAAATGAAAAAGGATGTTACTAATTATATAACTGAGTGTATGGAATGCCAAAGAATAAAGGCTAAGCATAGACATCGAGCAAGTTTGCTACAACCATTGTCAATTCCAAAGTGGAAATGAGAAGTGGTAACCATTGACTTTATCACTAAATTGCCAAGAACAACAAGGCAACATGACTCAATAATGGTAGTGGTGGATAAATGAACAAAATATGCTCATTTTATTCTGGTTAAATTCACTATATGGTAGATAACATTGCATAAATTTATATGAAAGAGATTTTCAGGTTGCATGGAGTACCTAAGACAATTATTTCAGACAAAGATCAAAAATTTACTTCAAACTTTTGGAAGGGATTGTTGAAAGGATTTGACACAAATATAAATTTTAGTACAACCTATCATCCACAAAAAGATGGGCAAACAGAAACATTCAATCAAGTGATTGAAGGCATGTTGAGAATGTATGTGATGAATAAGCCATTCAAGTGGAAAGACTACTTGCATTTGGTTGAATTTGCCTACAATAGTGGATATCAATCTTCATTAAAAATGAGTCTGTTTGAAGCTCTACATGGGGAAAAAAATGCAATACTCTAATGAATTGGGACAATCTAATTGACAGAGTAATACTTATGCCGAAATTTCTTAAGGAAATGGAAGAACAAATGATTCATTAGAAAAAATTTCAAATCTAAAATGAATCTCCTAAAAGATAAAATAATAAATTATAATTTAATCATTTTGTAAAAAAAACATATTTTAACTTACTTCTTACAATACAATTTACTATAATATAGTTAAATTAAATTGAAAAAAAATAAAAATTATTAAAAATATTTTATAAATATAATTATAAAAATAAAAATACTTTTAAACAAATAAATTACTTTTAAATATAAATATAATGTAATAAATACATTTCTAAATAAATATTTTTAAATATAATTATAAATGTACCTACGTATTTAATATTCTAAATATAATATAATAAATATATCACATTCAAAATATGAATATGTAGAGGGTAATATAAATTCATAAAACACTATAAATATGTGAGGAATAAACACGTGAGGGCCCACACGAGGGCACTCAAACTAACGTGAGGAGAGGGTAATATAAATTCATAAAGCACCATAAATATGAAAGGAGAGGGTAATATAAACATGTCAATGTTTTATCTTTATCTTTTGTATATATGAACACGTTAATAAAAAATATAAATTTATATTTATATAAAGTATTTTTTAAGTGAAGTATTTTTATTTTTATCTTAAGAGTATATTATATTATATTAAGAGTATATTTATTTTATGAGTATATTATATTATATCTAAAAGTAATTTAGAGTATTTTTATTATTATGAGTATTTTATTTATATCACTATTATGGTTAACAATAGGCTATTATCTTTTATCTAAAATGTGACAAATAAGTATTTTTGACTTAAATAATGTCAATTTAACCATAAAGGATGATATCATGTTTTAAAATGTGATTGGTTTTTTTATAGTTGATTTTGATAGTACATTTTTTGTATTAAGACTCATTTTTTACCTTAAAATTTTTCTAATTGAAAATTAAGAGTTATGTGAATAAAGATATAATACAAAGAGAATTTAAAATTGAGGAGCATGTATTCTTGAAAGTGAAGCCAAATAAGAGTTCTCTAAATTTGGGAAGCTACATCAAGCTAGCAACGAGAATTTGTGGTCCATTTGAGATATTGGATAGAATATGATTGGTTGTGTGCATGCTTGCATTGTCTACTTCCATGAAAGTGCATAATGTATTTCATGTGTCATTATTGAAAAAATGTGTGCATGATCATAACCATGTCATCAACTAGACTTTGATTCATATGGAGCCCAAATGATACTTCCAGGTATATTCAATGCATATACTGGACAATAAGGTCACAGTGCTCTAGAACATAGCCATAGGGCAGGTAAAGGTCCAATGGACTTGCTACAACCCTAAATAAGTGACATGGGAGATAGAAGATGAGATGTAGGAGGAATACCTGCATCTGTTTTGAAATTTCGATGTAAAAGAAAATTTTGATAAAAAATATTGTATGTATATGCATGGTGATGTGCACCAAGGATGGTGTAAATTTTAGGGGGAGGGGAATGTAACACTAAAATTTGGATCCCCAAAATAACAATGTCTAAATGTGTATATGATGAAATGTTGAGAGTCAAACAATGATGTAAATATGTAAATTGTACATTGAAGGTTATTGATAAAAATACATCACCAGTTACATTTGAAGAAGGACAAAACATGGAGGGCTATGATTCCATGACAGAGGAATGAAAGGGATTTTATGGGCTCAAATGAGGCTAAGGTAAGTAATAATATATTATTATCCCAAAGCATTTATATCATCTTATTATAAGTCCTTGTCTTATGTTTTCCTAAGTTTTATGACCTTGGGGTTAATTACCAAGTGGCTAGTTGTGGACATGCAAATAAGTTTTCAACCTTGAATGAAATATTTGAAGACAAAGGTAGAGAGTCAATATTATTTGAGTCCTCAACATGTTCGCCCTTGGGTTGTTCTGCACCTTTTCTTATGTACTAAAACTTTGCTACATCTCTCTTCATCTTTTGTTGCCAATAGTTGTGTTACCATCTTGGTCAGCACTGGAAAGCTTCAAAGCTCTTTTCCAACTGTTTAAGTCTGGCTTCAAATTTTTCCTTGTATTTTTCTTCATTAGAAGTTCATACCATCTTTGGTTTTCCACTTCTTTCTAGACCTTGCAACAATGGCTCTTCATTCTTCTTGTATCAATTGTGGGTGTTTTCCATACATGTTATTCACCAAAATGTTCTCAAACTTGGGCTCTGATACCAATATGATCTATAATCAGTCAATCTATGGCTAAAGCTGATTCCTCGACACAAACCTTCTATAATTTTTTCTTTAGCTATGAAATAATTAAAAATGGTCTTAGTTGTTATTTATTTCACTATGGATTCACCATGACTATTTTCTTAACTAAGATCGAATATTTTAATTCACTAATAGTGATGGAAAATAAAATAAAATTCCATACTCAAATAACATAGATAGTTCTTTACCCTAGAAACCCAAATGACAAAACCAACATGAAATGTCCTTATTTTTGTTTCCCCTTCTTTCCGTGGACCAACTCAATGTAAAGAGATTTATTTCTCACGTCATCTATTTTTTTCAAGCTCAGTAGTTGAAATTGCTTTGAGATGTAGCTAAAAAAGTCTCCAAAGTACTTCACAACTATCTAAGGTTCTTCCAAAGAGATGCCCACCATGATGGCTTTCTTTCATAATTTGGATGTATATTCTTGAACACTTTGTCCTTGTTCTTGTCAAAGGTATTTCCATTTCGTGAGTTGGTCTTCTTCATAGCCCATGCGATAAAATTATGATTTCAACTCCTTGAATTGCTCCAATTTTGTTACCATGGTCTTTTTACCTAGATTCAAGGCATCTACATAGCTATCCCACCATAACATAACATGTCCAAACATTTTCCACCTGGAAAAAGAAATCCTATGGGTTTTTTTTTTTTAAATGGTTGAAATAGGCCTCTAGCTATTTCAACTAACTATTGAGTTTTTTAATGTTAACTTGACCATTATATGTTGGTATTTCAAGTTTTTCTTCAACCTTGAATGGAGTATCTAAAGACAAAGGTAGAGCATCGATGTTGAATCCTTGGGTTGTTACGCACTCTCTTTTGTAGTGAATCCTTGCTACATATCTCTCTTCATCTTCATTGCCAATAGTTATGTTGCCACTTCATTCAACAATGCAAGGCTCTGCTCTAGCTGAGTAATTCTGGCTTCAAAATATTCCTTGTATTTTCCTTCATTAGAAATGCATGTCATCTTTGGTTGTTTGCTTATTTGTAAACCTTGCAACAATGGCTCTACACTCTTCTAGTATCCACTAAGGGTGTTTATCATACATATTTTTCAGCAAGTGTTCTCAAATTTGGTCTCTAATACCAATATGATCCATAATTGGTCAAACAAATCCATTAACAAGAACCTTCTATCAGTTTGTTTTTACCATAGCAAAAAGTTAAAATGATCTTTGTTGTTGTTTATTTCCTTGATCATCATGACTATGTTCTTAATCATGACAAGATATTTTAATATTCTATTGGTGTTGGAAAATAAAACAATGGCATACGCAAAATAACATAGAGATGTTCTTACCCCGGAAACCAAAATGAGAAAACAAACATGAAATTAAGTTGATTGGTTATTTTTTATTGTTTTTGAGAAAATGTTACATCAAGGGAATTACTTTATCAATTGAGATTTCATGCATATACCCTTTCAGCGTTGAATTACTCTAGATATAGTCGTCATTCCAATCTCGACAAGTTCATGTTTGGCCTTTGGGCCTCTTGGTCTTCCTCGCCAAATTAACATTTTTTCTTCTTACAATGAATTTTGTAGTTGTGTAGCAAATTATCTTCATTCCAGCCTAGAAAATCTCATGTTTGGCCTTTGGGCCTCTTGGTCTTCCTCGCCAAATTAACATTTTTTTCTTCTTACAATGAATTTCGTAGTTGTGTAGCAAATTATCTTCATTTCAGCCTAGAAAATCTCATGTTCATCCTTTTAACCTCTTGGTTTGGAATAGTCTATTTTCTATAGGGGTCCTTCCTCATTGAAATAAAAGAAAGAAAACCAACAAGAACCAACAACCTCCTTCCACTTTACCTTCATTGAGTAATTTTATAAAGGGTTTAATGTACATTCAAATTATGTCATGGAACCTTCATATGCCAAGTCCAATGGCTATCAAAATCTCATTGTGGCTATATATTTCAATGCTTTGCATAGTCCAAGGTTGATGGTTTTCTAAATTACATTATATTGAGTGTGATTGGTGTGCCCCTATTTTGGGAAGTTCAAACAACCACCCAAGGAAATGACACACCTATCTGTCAGATTTTCCAATTAGAAACAACCACCACCATGGACATCGCCTCCAACTATTCATGAAGTGGCCCTCCATTCAAAAATTATAGTTTCCATTTCTAAGGAGCAATCACAATCACCTAGTTGGACATTGAATTCCATTGATTTTTTTGGACATTTTGTGCCCTTCACCAATGCATCAAAGAGAAACTAAAGGTCAAGTTAGAGATTTATGAAACATGCCTACATTTTAGAAATTTCCAAAGGATACATGATAAATAGATTCATTTTTACTTAGCCACTAAACATGCAGTTCAAGCACGAACATAAAATCCATTTAAGAAACCATTTCACTATTCATGATTATCATTTTTGGATCACACCTTCCCCGTAAAAGGATTTTGGTCCCCTAAATCTTATTGGTGGAAACAATGGAAGTGTATGACATCCATTTGTTTCTCCATGTCCATTATTCCATAAGTTGGATAAATTCTTTGCTCCTGACATGTCTCAATAAACATCTATGTTTATCATTGTTTTGATGATAAAACAGATATTCTCCCTCTCCCTTTATGTGTTTTGATGAGGTAGGTCTTACCACCTTTCACCAAGTTATATTTGTTTTCTTTCATGTAAAAATTTTCCTTCCTATACCAAAAATATGCACTATCAAACATCACCTCACATACATCTAGTGGTTCACGTTCTACTTCATCATCATAATCAACATTAATTTCAAACTTGATCTTACATCTCCTGATGATTCTGATGGAAAAAATTTCTTGTACCCATCAATAAACATGGTCGTACTAGATTATAAGTTTCTAACCAAAGCTCAATAATTAAGGTTTCATAAACCAAATTACATTAAGAAACTTTGTTGAAGAAAACATTTACCTTTTGGTTCTTTACTTGAACTTTGATTTGAAATAGTGCATTTATGTTTCCACTTGGCCTTAGTTATTGCAATGTTGATGCAAACTAGGGTTTCATCCATATCGAAGGTGTCCAAGTCTACCTCTATTTTTTCCATCTTGGTAGTTGTCATTATTCCTTTCTTGAATTTGCACAATTTTGGATGTAGTTTTGGATGAAGCCTCCAACGCTTCTCATCTATGTGCCCATCCACATCATAGTGTTTGCAATGTTTCTTGGGATCTTTTCCCTTTTCAATTATGACTACAAACTTCTTTCCTTTGGTTATGTTGGTGTCTTCTTGGTAGTTTTGTTGTTGCCCCTTCTTGAATTTCATCTTGATGTAAAGAGATTTCTTTCTTATCTCATCTATGTTTTTCACTCAACGACTACAATTGCCTTCAAATATTGTTAAATAGGACTCTAAGGCACTTCACTACTACCCCGGGTTCTTCTAAATACATACCCAACACGATGGATTGATTTTGGAATTTGAATGTTTATTCTTGAACACTTTTTCATTATTCATGCCGAAGGTATTTCCATTTCATGAGTTGTTATTCATATACTATGAGATAAAACTATGATTTTAACAGTTCTTTGAAGTTTTCCCTTTTTTAGCATGGGATTTTTTCCTAGCCTTAAGGAATCTACATAACTTTCCCACTATAGTAAAGCATGTCCAGACATTATCAATCAAGCAAAAGTAATCCTTTGGGTTTATTTTATTTTATAAAGGTTAAGATAGAAATATAGTTGTCTTAACCAACTATTGAGTTTCTCAACGCTAACTTGACCATCATATGTTGGTATTTCAAGTTTTTCTTAAACCTTGAATGCAATATTTGAAGGTGAAGATAGAGAGTATATGTTACTTGAAGCCTCAATTTGTTTTTTTGTTCCACACTCTAACCTTTGTACTCAATCCTTGCTACATATCTCTTTCTTTGCTACCAATAGATGTGTTACCATCTCAGTCAGTGTTAAAAAACTATATTCTAGCCAAGTAATTATGGCTTTAGATTTTTCCTTGTATTTTCCTTCATTAGAAGTCCTTGTTATCTTTAGTTATTTTCTTCTTTCTAGACTTTCACCAATGGCTCTCCACCCTTCTAGTATCCATTACGGGTGTTTACCATACAGTTTGTTCACCAAGTCTTCTCAAACTTGGGTTTTTATACCAGTATGATATGTAATCAGTGAGGCTATGGTCAAAATCGATTTATCATCACAAATCTTCTATAAATTTGTTTTCAGCTACAAAAAAAATTAACAACCTCCCTCCAATATACCTTCATTGAGAAATGGTAGAGGGGTATAATGACCATTCAAATTACATCTATGACTCTCTATATGTCAATCATTATGGATTTCCAAATCCCATTATGGCCATAGTTTTCATTACTTCTGCTTTCAAGTCTAGTATTGACTTCTCTCTAAATTTTGTTTTATTGAGAGTAAATGATTCACCTTTGTTATGGGTGGTTCGAACGACCTCCCAATTAAATGGCCCACCTATTAATTAATGTCTCCAATGAGTAACAACCACCACCATGGATGGGCAGTTTGAATGACCTCCCAATTAAATGGCATGCCTATTAATTAAATGTCTACAATGAGTAACAACCACCACCATGGATATTGTCTCCAACTAGTGATGAAATAACCTTACAATCAACAATTATAGTTGTAATTTCTAAGGAATGGTTCCAATCTCCTAGATGAACACAAATTGCATTGAATTTTTCAATACATACCCTTCTCCAACATATGAAAGAAAAACTAAGGGTCGATTCAACGATTTATGCAACAAGCCTACATTTTAGAAATTTATGCAGCATGCCTAAGAAACTAATTCAACCTTACTTAAAAATTAAACATGTCATTGAAGCATGAATATAAAATCCACTTAACAAACCATTATGTGTTCAATATCCTTTCAAAGCACCACGCTATAGCTTTTTCCACTAGGCATTATTGTATTTGGGTCATTCAACGATCTATAATCACTTAGCCTACAATTCACCAACACAAACCTTAATTAAATTTGTGGAAACTTTATTGTTTATCTCTATTTTCTATTTCATTTGCATTAGTTTTGATCGTGTATTACTTGTAGACTCAAGTAATTTAAATGCAAAACACAGTGTTGAAGAAATCAATCATAAACACAATAATAACACAAACATTTTACCTTGGAAGCAATGTAGTTACCTACTTGATGAGAACCCTCTACTAGAGTTCTCATTTTTTAGAGGTTGCAATTTAGTGGTTGTTTTTACCCTGAAACAAAAAGTGGTTCTCCCAAAATCACCCTTTTTCAAGTTAAAATTACAACATTTTGCAACCATGGCCTTTAAAACTCGTAATGTTTCTAAAAAAACCTTAAAATCAACTCTTGAATCGAAAAGTGGTGTTACCAATAGCAATTTTTTTTAGGAGGGGGGGGATTAAAATTACAACTTGATTGAAACCATGGCCTCAACAACTAGTATCATTGTAACTAGAGTCTTAAAATCAACTGTCGAATTCCTAAAAATAGCACTACTAGTGTCACCCCTTTTTTTCAAGGTTAAAATTACAACTTGTTTGAAAGCATGGCTCTAACAACCAGTACTATTACAACCAAAATATTAAAATAAACCCCTAAATCGAAAAGTGGTGCTATTAATGGAAACCCCCCTTTTTTCGGGTTTAAAATTAAAACTTGTTTAAAATCAAGGCCTTGACAACCAATATCATTGCAACAAAAAATTTAAAATTATCCCTTGAATCAAGAAAATGTCACTAATAACACCCTTGTTTTTAGGCTTAAGATTGTCAGTAAATGAGATACAATTCCACACTAAACCTAGTAGAAGAGAAGAAGAATTTAATCAAGAAAATAAATGACACAACAATCACACAGTACACGGAGATTTTACCTTGGAAACCCAAATCGGGAAAACCAACATTCTTTGAGCGTTATTCTCTCTTGTTGTCTTATTCAATATAAATAAAATGTTACATGTCTAACCTTGTTCCACACCTAAGACACAATCGACATCATACACTCTTTCTTGTGCGAGAACAACCTTGTAGCCAATACATCTTACATTTGCATGACCAACAACCTCTAAATTACAGACTCTTGGTGATTATCCATTCATCATCTAAAGATTCAAGATTAGCCTTTACGACCTTACAACACGCTTATTTATAGGCTTTACAATAGGAAAAACCCTAAAGATATGGTGCCCAAAACTGGTTACAGATCCATGCAGATCATTGGCTACAAATCCTATGAATCTCGGGATTATGTTACAGTCGGATTATCAGTCGGCCTTCATTCGATGTTCAGTTGGTCGTCACATGCCCGCCTGACGACCTCTTATTGGTTGACCTCTTCGACTTGTTGTTTATGCCTTTAGCATGTAAAATCGCCTCGACCTTCGACTTCGACTTTACCCAGTTGACTAACCTTGACCTTTGACTTGTTGTCGATCTACTTCAACCCTCGACCTGTTTTTGATCCACCTCGACTTCGACCATCAGTGGATCCATCTCGAATAGACTTTCACTGCAAAGAATGTAACAACCCAACATTCTCCCACTTGTTGTCTTCTTTGCTGACACCAGGATATTCCTGAACTTTCAATCACAGACCCATGGAAGCAATGCCCATTATCTCTCTGCACCAAGAGAACTTTACAGTGCTTACGGACTTCGTCAATGAGTATGATATGCTTTCCAACGTGTCTACTTTCTCCAGTAGCACCTAGTTGCTTTCCACCATGTCTCTCACGAAATGATATTGTACATAAATTTTCTTAGTCTTTGAATGATAAGCAGAGTTCTTTTCCATAAATATTGTGCTTTGACTATCGCAACTTATCTTCATTGCTCTCTGCTCAAACCCGATTCTTGAACACAACCTTTGCAGCCATACTGCTTATTTTCTTCCATGACTGGTTGCCATGTATTTAGCTTATATTGTTGACAAGGCTATGACCACCTGTATCTTACTCATCCAACTTATTTCTCCACCAAACATCTTGAAGACATATTCGTTGGTCGACCTATGTCGATCTAGATATCCAACCTAGTTGGCGTCGACAAATCCATGTACATTTAATTTACCACTATAATTTCCAAGTATTCCTTGGTATCATATCACATAATCCTTCGTGCCACACAAATACCTGAATACTCTCTTGACATTTTTACAGTTCTCATTTCTAGGTGTTGGCATGTACTTGCTCAACACTCCCACAGCATGGGCAATGTATGGTCAAGTGTAGACCATCACATACATTAGACTACCAACATCACCCACATAGGAAACACATGCCATGTCCTCTATTTCTTCTTGTGTCTTTGGAAATTGTTCAGTATTTAGCCTTGCTCCCACAAGAATTGGCACCTTCATCGGTTTGCAATCATACATGTTGAAACGTTTCAGAACTGTTTCAATATACTTCGTATGATTCAACCAAATCTTTCTAGCGGCTCAATCTCTTTTAATCTCCATTCCCAGAATGAAGTTAGTTGCATCGAGATCCTTCATGTCATACTTGGAGGATAGTTTCTCCTTCACCTCCTTTATTGCGTCCATGTTGTTTCCAATCAAAAATATGCCATCGACATACAAAGATACATAGATGAAATTCCCACCTTCTTCCTTGGAATATATGCAGTGATCAAATTTGCTTCTCACAAATCCCAAACTAAGGATGTATGTGTCGAACTTTTGGTACCACATCCTTGGTGATTGCTTTAGACCATAAAGGGATATTTTCAGTTTACACACCAAATATTTGTTTCCCTTTACTACAAATCCTTCAGGTTGTTTCATGTAGATTTCTTCTTCCAGGTCCCCATGTAGGATCATTGTCTTTACATCCATCTTTTCTATTTCCAGATCAAATGTTGCAACCAGAGACATTAGTACTCTAATGAAATTTAATTTTGCAATAGGGGAAAAAATCTCACCGAAGTTGACTCCCTCAACTTGGGAATATCCTTTCGCTACCAATCGAGATTTGAACTTCTCGACTTGTCCTACGACATTCATCTTCTTCTTGAATACCCATTTTCTACCGACATGATTTCTTCCACTAGGTAACTTGATTAAATCCCATGTCTCATTATTGTGCAAGGATTCCATCTCTTTGACCATGGCGTCCTTCCAAAGTTTACACTCTATCGATTTGACTGCCTCAACGAACGACTTGGGCTCATCGTTGTTGGAAGTTAACACGAATGTGGAACGAAAGTCGGTCGAACTATATCTTTCAACTAGTTTTCTTAATCTTTATTGCCTACTTACCATTGGAGTTTGTTGTTCCACCTCTTCCTCTGAACCAGTCGACTCATCTGAATCATTTTCTTTGTTCCTCAGTTCAAATTGCATTGTCTCGGGATTATTCTCGGTCTGAAAATTTTCCTTAGGCTTAGACTTACCTATGACTTATTTGAATGCCACATCTCGAATATACATTGTTTTCCTTGATGCGGGATCCTAGATCTTATATCCTTTCATTCCTTATTTGTATCAAATGAAAATACATTTGATTGCCTTCTTGTCTAGCTCACTCCTCTTTTCCTTGGGAACATGCACAAATTCATCACATCCAAATACTTTGAGATGTGAAACTGAAGGCTTCTTACCTAGACATACCTCATGTGGAGTCGTGTCGAATAGCGTCGATGAAGGAGACATATTCACCCGATATATTGCAGTATCGACTACCTCTGCCCAGAATTCTTGTGCGAGCCCAACTCCATTGAGCATGCTCCTTGCCTTATCCATCAAATTTTTGTTCATTCTCTAGGAAAATCCATTTTTTTGTGGGGTATATGTTGTGGTATTTTGGCGTGTTGTGTCATACTACTTACAAAACTAATCAAATTCTTTTCCATAGAATTCACCACCATTGTCAGTTCTCGACACCTTATTTTTCTTATATGTATGGTTTTCTACAAGACCTTTAAACTCTTTAAATTTCTTGAAAACCTCTGATTTCTTCCTCAAGAAATATATCCATGTCTTCCTAGAAAAATCATCTATGAAGGAAACATAATACAGGGATCCACCAAGTGAAGGCATTGTATGTTGATATTATGGTAGATGCGGGAGGTATACCTCCACGTGTAACCCTGATGAGAATAGAATATTTCGAGAAGCAAGAAAAAACCCTAAAGCATTAAACCTAACCCTAGAAGACAAGTCAGCTCAAGGAAATAATTAATATTAAGTATTTAGCATCTAGAATGAGAATTCGGCCTAGACAGATCAGGAAAACAGTATAAATACAAGTATCCAGACCTCATTTTGTACCAGACAGCTCGAGATTTCAGCTGGGAAGAAGTGCACACTGTAGAAACTGGGCAAGTTCGCAAGTCTGGGGAGCAGCTGCAGTTGACAGTTGTTGCAATTTGTATTCTTGGTTTAGGCTTGGACTTTCTATTGGTTATGGTTGTAATTTCTAATCAGTATTGGTTATATTTATGAATTAGTCGTGGTTAGCTATTGGTTTGCTTCCAGAATCATTCTCTGTCAAGGTTAAGGTGCTCGGGGGTGGCTTCGGCCTATGGTTGGGTGACAATATTGTTATATTGTCTATGGTTAAACGAGCACATCCATTAATGTCTAACATGTTATGGGCCCACACTATCTTCATACAGTCTAACCATTGGAAGATAGATTGGCAGGATTTGCTCAGTTACAGTTGCAATTGCAGCCAGTTTTTGCTACAACAATGAAACCCTAACCCTCTTGTTGAGGCACCTTAAGTGAAGAGATTGACTTAATTTTTGGATAGCCTAGTGCACCCTAGCCTAGCGTACCTCTTGGTATTCTCAGCAAGCCAAGACGTCAAATTTGAGTTTTTTGGTCAAAGTTAAAGGTTGACCAAGTCAAAGCAGTCATGACCTACTCTATGAAGTCAGAAAACAAGTTAGAAGGGGCTTCTAACTTCATAGCATGGAAGACAAGGATTGATCTAATCCTTGCCAAGAATAAATTTTTGGATATCGTGAAAGGAAATATTGTGGAACCATAGTTAGAAGAAGGAAAAGAAAAGGAACCTCAGAACATTGCAGTTATGGAGAAGTTCAAAGACAGTGACATCAATGCCATGAGTATCATAGTGGACTCTATAAAATACCACTTGATACCCTACATCTCTCATATTGACTCATCTAAGAAGATATATGATGTCCTAACAAACCTCTTCTCAGTCAGAAACATTGGACAAGTAATGAGCAGATAGAACATATTTTGGTAAAGCTTTTGTCCAAGATGAAAAATATTGTGTACTCAGAAGAACAAGTTGGAGCTCGTGGAGACAACTTCCTTATTGAAAAAGGAAGAGATTACTCCCAAGTTGGGAAGGAGCACTAATGTGTTACTGATTTATGGACAGTAATTTTTCAGTTCGAAAAATGGTCCAGGATGAGCAGTTTCTTTCCAGTTCGAGAAGTGGTTTGAGATTTCTGATGAACAGGAATTTTCCAGTTCGGAAAATGGTCCAGATCGGATGGTCATTTTCGTAATGAAAATGGTTTGATAGATTGTTGATGTACCATAGACAGTGATTCCCCTTATGGCCAGTGTGGGAGAATGTTCTAGGACAGTCTTTATTCTTGGCATTCACTCTCAGTGGTGGTCAAGTAGAATGGTTCGCCTCGCCGGGCAGTCATTCTTTCGAAGTTCACAGTTGTGAGAAATTTTGAAAAATGGCTCATTTTGGAGGTTGGTGCAGGACAGTCATTTCCTTAGGAAATGGTCTGAACAATCATTCCCTAGAGAAGACTCATTCTCTCCAAGTTGCACTTTATTTAGTGTTGGACGAATGGCCTAGTTAGGTGAACGATCCAGGTTCAGCAATCAGGGACAGGCATTCCCTAAGGCAAACTCATTCTCTCCAGGTTGCACTTTGTTTAGTGTCGGAGGAATGGCCCAGATAGGTGAATGGTCCAGGCTCGTAAATCAGGACAATTATTCTTCTATACTTGAGAAGAATAGTCCAGATAGCTCATGGTTGATGTTTTACTTTCTGAGGGAAGATGATCTTCCATATCTCACAGATGTGAGTGGAAGAATGGCCCAGATGACTCAGTTTATATCATGATATTGTTCTTTTTCTGTGCAGGTTGATATCAGATGATATGATTGTTATGGAGATTGTATGTCTTTGGATAGTAGATGTATGCTATTGTGGTGGATGTGTTTCACCGGTTGTGACTATGTGTCAATAATTAAGTAGTTGTGTGCTACTTGGTGTGGTAGTGTACCATTGGATTGTAGTTGTGTACTACTATGAATAGACACAGTTGTGTTCTATTGAATGACATTGTTCTAATTTCCATGTAGACTATCAATAGTGTTGAAAATGATTATCAGCTAGATGAATAGTCAGTGTGCTTGTGGACATACATTATCTATGTGGAGAATGGTCCAGGTTGACAGTTTGTTGACATGTCATGGACTAGCATTTTCCTAAGGCACAGATAGTGGCCCGATTAGGGAAATGGTCTAGATAGAACATATTTTTGGTGGACAGGTATTCTCTCTATGGAGAATATGTAATATACCAGATATAAAAAGTATGCAGAATAGAAACAAAATGCTAGAAATGGCAGAATAACAGTAATATAACCAGCATAATCTCCACAATAACACAGAAATGATATAAGAACAACAACAGAAATAGCAGTTTGATTCAGAAAGCAATGTTCACGGGCCTCTTCGAGGGGGAAACCTCCAGTCAAGCTCTGTCACATTAATCTCCAAGATAGGGTTTTCATACCCTCGACCTTTATTTATACTAAATATGTCTATCAAGAGAAGCATCTAGAGGAAGATCCTTCTAGAAGCGAAAGCTTCTATTAGGTCTTCTTATATCCGCCTTATTCTATTTTATTGAAATACCTTATTAATATTGACCTTTATTACATCCAAATATATTTCTCTACCTATGTGCGGGTTAGGACCCTAACATGTCCGCCCCCTTAAAAACAACCTTGTCCTCAAGGCTTGAGATATGGAAACGGCTGCAGAATGGTAGTTGGTTCCCAAGTGGCATCTGTTGGAGTTGTATCTTTCCACTGGACTAGCACTTCCTTGATGGTTCTTTGACGCAGGCGACGCTCACGTTGGTCCAAAACTGCTTCTGGTTGTATCCAAATGGATCCTTCTTCAGCTAACTCAGGAAGGTTGGTTTGAATTTGGCACCTAGTTCCAATCACCTTCTTTAAGCATGAAACATGAAAAACATGATGTAGCTTCGAATAACTGGGCAGAGCTAACTGATAGGAGACCTGTCCCACATGCTTGAGAACAGTATAAGGACCATAAAATTTGGGCGCTAGCTTCTGACAATGCTTGTCCTTGAGGGAAGTTTGCTTGTATGGTTGCAGTCGCAGAAACACCTAATCCCCTTATACAAATTGACGTTCAGAGTGACCTTGATCTACTTTTTGCTTCATGCAATTTTGTGCCATGGCCAAGTTCTCTTTGAGGGTATGGAGAATATCCTCTCGAAGTGTAAGTGTTTGGTCAACCGCCTGGACCTTCGAGGTACTCGGTAAGCATGAGAGAACTAAAGGTGGCTTATGTCCATATACTTCTTCAAAAGGAATCATGCATGTAGTTGTATGGTAGGAAGTGTTGTACCACCATTCAGCTAGGGGTAACCATTGAGCCCACTGATTTTGATTTTCAGAGGTAAAACACCTCAGATATGTTTCCAAACATTTGTTGACAACTTTCGTTTGACCATCAATCTGGGGATGATAAGTTGTGTTGAGATGCAATTGGGTGCCCTGTAGGTTGAACAGTTCTTGCCAAAAATTGCTTGTGAAAGTTGGGTCACGATCAGAAACAATAGAGTGCGGCATGCCATGAATCTTGAAGACCTGGTCCATGAAAATTTGAGCCACCGTGGATGCAGTAAATGGGTGTTGAAGAGCATAGAAATGAGCATACTAGGAAATGTGATCCACAACCACCATTATGACTAATTTATTTCCCAATTTGGGTAAGCCGGTAATAAAGTCCATAGATATATCCTTCCAAATAGCAGGTGGAATCGGAAGCGGTTTTAGTGTGCCCAAAGATTTGATTGTTTCTCCCTTGTTGCGTTGACACACATCACATTCAGCGACAAAATTACGGATGTCATGTTTCATACCATCCCAGAAAAAAGAACGTTTGACCCTGTCATAGGCTTTGGTGAACCCGGAGTGCCCCGCTATAGGTGTAGCATGAAGCTCAGAAAGTAGCGTGGATTTAAGCTTTGATTGTTTACTTAAATACAAACAACCTTTGTATCGAAGATCATCCTGGGGCCAAGAGTACCCTGGGGGAGCTGAAGCATTGGTCTGCAATTGCTAGATCAGATGCGAACTTTTGGGATCTTGTAGCCATTCTTGGCGAACAACTTGGAGCCAATCTGGTACAATGAAGGAAAGAGAAAAAATGGATCCTTCTTCTTCATATTTTCGGGACAATGCATCCGCCACCACATTGTCTTTGCCTTTCTTGTAAATGATTTCATAATCATATCCAAAGAGCTTAGTCACCCATTTTTGTTGCTCCAGGGAGGAAATGTGTTGTTCCAGAAAGTACTTTAGGCTTTGATGGTATGTCTTAATTTGGAAATGTTGCCCCAAGAGATAAGGGTGCCACAAATCAACAGCATGCAGAATAGCCAACATTTCCTTTTCATAGATGGGTTTGACCAGATTCCTTTCAGATAGTTGCTTGCTGGTGAAAGCCAAAGGTCGACCCTCTTGCATAAGGACAACACCGATTCCTTTCCCTGAGGCATCACATTTCAACACAAAGGTCTTTGTGAAATCAAGAAGGGCCAGAACTGGAGTGGTGCACATGGCCATCTTCAAGGTTTGAAAATCTTAAGTAGTGGCCAGAGTCCAAGTGAGAGAGTTCTTTTTTAGGAGAGTAGTGAGAGGTGCTGCAATCTTTCCATAATTCTTAACAAACTTGCGATAATACCCTGTTAAGCCCAGAAATCCACATAAGATTTTGAGAGTCTTTGGGTGCGGCCAATCTTACATAGCTTCAATCTTTTTCAAATCCACCCTGACGCCATCCTTGCCAACCAGATGACCCAAGTATTCTACTTCTGAGGCACCAAAAGCACATTTAGACTGTTTTAGGAAAAGTTGGTGCTGAGAGAGTAGATGGAGAACTTGATCCACATGAGTAAGATGGTATG
>SNQJ01S0008326.1:48353-64720 GCA_010110895.2 Picea sitchensis | reverse complement strand
ATTTATACTAAATATGTCTATCAAGAGAAGCATCTAGAGGAATATCCTTCTAGAAGCGGAAGCTTCTATTAGGTCTTCTTACATCCGCCTTATTCTATTTTATTGAAAGGCCTTATTAATATTGGCCTTTATTACATCCGAATATATTGCTCTACCTATGTGCGGGTTAGGACCCTAACAAAATACCTGTCTAGATAGAACATATTGTCGATGGATAGGGATTCTCTCTGTGGAGAATGGTCCAAGTTGACAGTTTGTTGACATGTCATGGACTAGTATTTTCCTAAGGCATAGATTGTGGCCCAATTAGCAAAATGGTTCAAGACCAATATTTTCTAAAGCATACAGGTTGAGACATATCTCTATAACTTGATTAGAAAATAGTCCTAGATTGACATTCCTATAGGAATGGTCTCTATAGTCATTCTTCTAGGACATATGTCCAGATTAGAAGAATGATCCTTGTATCACTCTGTGGAGTGAGTGACTTATTCAACGTCATGTCTGACTACTCAGATAGAGTATGGCTTTGAGAGATAATGCAGTTGATGTTATCATATGATAATGATGATGTTTCTCATGATCTAATCATGAGATAGTTTATACGACTATGATGATGCTACTGATTGAATGGTATGTTTGTGCTCAAGAACATTGCCTTCAATACCTCCCTAGCTAGGAGGGAGTGTTGATATTATGGTAGTTGCGGGAGGTATTTACCTCCACGTGTAACCTTGATGAGAATAGAATATTCTGGGAAGCAAGAAGAAACCCTAAAGAATTAAACCTAACCCTAGAAGACAAGTCGGCTCAAGGAAATAATTAATATTAAGTATTTAGCATCCAGAATGAGAAGTCGGCCCAGACAGCCAAGAAAACAGTATAAATACAAGTAGATAGACCTCATTTTGTACCAGACAGCTCGAAATTTCAGCTAGGAAGAAGTGTGCACTGCAGAAACTGGGCAAGTGCGCAAGTCTGGGGAGCAGCTGCTGCAATCTGTATTCCTGGTTTAAGATCGGACTTTCTATTGGTTATGGTTGGACTTTTTTATCAGTATTGGTTATCTTTATGCATTAGTCGTGGTTGCCTATTGGTTTTCTTCTGGAATCATTCTCTGTCAAGGTTAAGTTGCTCAGGGGTGGCTTCGACCTATGGTTGGGTGACAATATTGTTATATTGTCTATGGTTAACGAGCACATCCATTACTTTCTAACACTGTAACCGATCAAAACACATCACTATACACCAATTATAAAATCCCATTTTCCCTTGTTGCTCCAGATGGGAACCTCACCCGACTTTGTTTTCCATATATGCAATGTACACAAAAGTCGACTTTTAAACCGCATTCAGGAAAACCTTCGACCATACTTTTTTTGTGCATAGCTCAAAGTCATTTTTCTCCAATGTGCCCCATCCTCTCATGCCATAGCATGGTCATATTGATTTTATCATGTCTTGTCGAGTCGGTTTGTACTGACTCATCCCAAGTTGAGTCAAGTTGAGTTGAAGTCGATTCGACTTCAGGAGAAATGATGTTGTAGCATCCAGTTGAGTCGACATTCCCTAACAACTTGTATAGGGTTCCAATCTGAACTCCTTTCATTAAGACCATAGCACCTCTGACCATCTTGCATGAATCCTTTTGAAATAGAGTGTGCACTCCAACATCACTCATCTTACTGGCAGATATCAGGTTTCTTGTCAATCCTGGAATGTGTAGCACACCTGGAAGGGTTCTTTTCCTCCCATCCTGCAGTATCAATCGAACTCTTCCTCATCCAACAATTTTGGTTGTCGAGTCGTCCCCCAAGAACACATCACCTCCATCATATCGTTCATACTCGCAGAACCATTCTCTATGTGGTGTCATATGATAGGATGCTCCTTAGTCGATCAACCAAACACCTTGATCTGATTGTGTAATGGTTGACCCCGGGTACACATCACCTCCCTTATCCAGGGTCATCTTTCTCTCAGTCGACTGCTTCTCATTGGATCCCGTACTGACTTCCATCGCCCTTGACTTACTGTCCTTTTTGTAATTCCTTTCTTTATCGCATTTCCATCATCTTCTTGTCGACTGAACCGGGGATTTAGATCTACCCTTCGACTTATAATTTCTACCAGAGATTTGTCTTTATCTCTTTCAATCAGTCGACCTCTTACCACTAAAGCATCTTTGGTCGATCCTTCCATGTTCTTTCTTCTCATTTCTTCTTACAGTAGAGAAGCAACCATGTCTTATAGAGCTAGTTTGGTTGTATTACTCCCTATAGCCATGACTAATCTATCCCAGGAGTCTCGAAAAGAACATAATAGGCTTATACACTTCTCCTCCTCAGTGATTTTAATATCCACAGACGATAATTGGCTTAAAATGGTATTAAACGCATTTAAATGCTCAGTCATCGAACTGTCATCACCCATTCTCAGAAGATACAATGTATTTTTGAGAAACAACTTATTTACCAGAGATTTCGACTGGTATAAGCTTCCAAGCTTGTCCCACAGTTTCTTGGCCGAATCTTCACCTGAGACATTCAGTAATACTGAATCTGCAAGACAAAGTTGAATCGTACTTATTGCTCTTCTTTTGAGTTTCTCCCATTCTTCCATCGGCATGCATGTCTGTTGGGTACCTAGACAGACCATTTTCCATTGTTCTTGATCTATAAGAAGGTATTCCATTTTAAGCTTCCAAAGCTCAAAATTCTAGCCATTGAATTTTTCTATCTCTATTCTTGAACAACTCACCATTCTTTACCATGATTTTTAACACAATTTATTTACTTACAACTCTTACTATACCTAGGGTTTATCTCTCGGATTCAAGATTCGAAAATCAAGATCTGGTACACACATCAAATCATAACACAACTTTGATACCACTTGTCAGAGCTTAACTTCGCTCTGATACCACTTGTCAGAGCTTAACTTCGCTCTGATACCACTTGTCAGAAAATAAGATACACTTCCACTATAAACCTAGCAGAAGAGAAGAAGAATTTAATCAAGAACGTAAATGACACAACAATCACACAGTACACAGAGATTTTACCCTAGAAACCCAAACCAAGAAAACCAACATTCCTTGAGTGTTCTACTCTCTTGTTGTCTTATTCAATCTGAATAAAAGGTTACATGTCTAATCTTGGTCCACAACTAAGACACAATCGACATCATACCCTCTTGACTGTTCAAGAAAAACCCTGTAGCCAATCCATCTTACATATGCATGACCAACAACCTCTAAATTACAGACTCTTGGCATTATCCATTCATCATCTAAGATTCAAGATTAGCCTTTATGGCCTTATAACACGCCTCTTTATAAGTTTTACAACATGCAAAACCCTAAAGACATGGCACCCAAAAACAGTTACAAATCCAGGCAGATCATTGGCTACAAATCTCACGAATATCGGGATTTTGTTACAGTCGACTCCAAGTTGGATTACCACTCAACTGTTAGTCGGCCTTCATTCGATCTCCAGTCAATCACCACATGCCCGCCTGTCGACCTCTTGTTGGCTAACCTCTTCGACTTGTTGTCAATGTCTTTACCATGTCAAACTGCCTCGACCTTTGACTTCAACTTTACCCAATCAACTAACTTCGACTTTCGACTTACTGTCGATGTACCTCGACCCTCGACCTACTTTCAATCCACCTCAACTTTGATCACCAATCAATCCACCTCGACTAAACTTTCATTGCAAAAAATATAAAAACCCAACAAAAATTACAACATTTTTTAAAGTGTAATCTAAAAAATCTATATTATTGTAAACAAAATATTAAAAAAAATAAAAATAAAAAATAAAAAATAAAAAGAAAAAGAAAACAAATCGAATGAAAAATGTTCTATAAATTAAAAATGAAATCAATTTTTAAAAACTAAAAAAAATATTTTTAAATAATTATTTAAAATTGATCTTAAAAAAGGCATTTAAAAAATAACCAACTAAAAACAAATTATTAAACAAAACAATAAATAAATAAAAATCTAGGTAAAACAAATTTAAATAAAAAAAATCAAAATCAAAACACAAAACTAAATTTTGAAAAAAAATGATGAAATGTGGTGGACTTGAAATGTGGTGCAATCCCCCCACACATTACTCCTTTAGGCGAAGCAAGGGTTTGGATGGGGGGCGGAAGGGTGAAAAGGGGGATCAGAGTGGGTGGGATGATTTCGAGAATAGCCTCCACCCACCAAACCACATTTCTTTTTTGTGTGTGGTTTTGTTTTTTATTTTGTTTTTAATTTTAATTTTAATGTTTCGTACTTTGTTTTTAATTTTTATTTTTTTTATTTTTTTCTTTTCTTTTTAAATTTGTTTTTATAAGGTAGGTATACGGTTAGAGGGGTTGTTTTTGTTTGTTTGTATTTTTTTTTTTAATGATTCATATGTACTAATTGACCAATCAATCATGTAGCTATCATGTAGCTTTTACCAATTCTTATTGCAGGTAAAGTAAATGTTTCCTTGATAAATGATATAAATGATGTGTCTCTTGTGGATGTGTATTTCTCAGTGATCTTGTTCTTATTATACTCTTATCTAATGAAATGCAAAGAACTATAATAATGGCATAAACATTAACATGGTATCAGAGCCAGCCTGAAGAAAGCACAATTTGCAAGAGGAAAAACGTCACTGTTACCGTACCCCAAAATTAGGGTTTTGAAAAAGTGAGTATTTTCAGCTCCCTAACACCCTAGAAAGTTGTGCCCTCCCCCAAGGATCAATTTGGCACCTAGAGCGCACCTTTTCAGTGGCTTCAGATCTCCCGGAAGAAGTGAAACCCTAGTTTCACAAATTACAAGAAAACCAGAAGCAATTACCGGAAGTACCAGTACCCGGAAGTGCCGAGAAGAGCTGAAGCACCAGTCCAGTCACATGAGGCAGATTTGAGAGGGGTAAAATTTGGAATTTCTCGAATCTGAGGACACTTGAGGATACTACTTACTCAGCCAAGCACCTCCTGGTAAGATCAAGAACTTGATTTCAAGCACTTTCAGTTTTTGGTCATATTTGTTGCAGAAAAGTTCAAGATAATACGCAAGCACAAAGCTTGTTGAAATTAGAATGCATAGACAAATTCCGTGCATGGAAGTACAGGATCGGTCTGACCCTTGCAGAGAATGACCCATGAATTCATCAAAAGAAAGTGGAGGAACCTAAAGATGTAGTAGAGAAAGCACGGAAAAGGACTCAATTGGGGCTTGGGAATCATGAGATTCAATTCAAGACCCGCAATTAATAATAGTTCGAAAACTCCGAGGAAAGGGAAATGTTCGATGCTCTAAGCAAACTATGTGAAGGAAAGAACATCAATCGAAGATGAATCTCGGAACTGGAGTTGAAGGAATACCAAGATGCGAGAAAGGAGAAATGATTCAAGAAAACTTCTCCCGAATCTCCGAGATAAAAAAACAGGACGGCGGTGGGCTTTTTCCTTCAGCGAAAGCCAATTTGTAATGACCGTCCTAAATGGTCTCACAAGACATAGGGATGCATTCATCCAATCCGTATGGCAGAAAGGAAAAATAGGTTTGAAAGCCTATGGGAAGAAATGCATCCGGGAAGAGACAAGGGTAGCCAACCGTGAAGCACTACTAGCAAGGGGCGATGATCAGAAGCCCTAGCTACTCATACAAAGGAGGAAGGAAGAAACCCTACTTCAAAGGGGAATCTCATAGAGAATTTTAACCATCAAACAAGTTCAACAATCAAGAATCTCATTCAAGAATTTTCAGAAGAAAGGACAACATGAGGAATACCTCTCATCTATACAATGTTATCATTGTGATAAGATGGAACACAAAGCGAATAATTGTCCAATCAGAAAATAAGAGTACAAGAGGCTAAAAAGACAACATTGCGAGGTGAAGAACCACCTATGAAGATGATTAAGGAACATTTTTTGATCTCAGCTCTCTCAGGATATATATCACCCGGAGAGGACACATGACTCATTGATAGCAGTTCTTCAAAGCATATGATGGGTAAGAGAATACTCTCTCTTGTATTTCAGAAAAGAAGTTTTCTCAGTAACTCTTGGGGAGATGATTATCAATATCCAATCAAGGGAATAGGAGAATGAAACTACAAGCTTGATTAAGGAAAACTCAATAACGATGAAGGGCGTACTCTATGCAGAGACCTAAAGAAGAACTTACTCTCATATCTTTTACAGCAAAGAAAGGCTATAGAGTTGCCTTCATAGATGGAGAAGTTCTTATGTGGGCCTAAGGAAAATCCTTAGTAGTAGTAGTCATGGAGTAGAAAATGGTTTATATAAAGTGAAGGATTACCGAAGCTGCTATGACCCATGCCATTGAAAATTCATACGAACTTTGGCATAGAATATTTGGCTCTATCAACTACAAAGGCATTACCATACATACAAAGTTGTCACGGGTTTACCAGAACTAAAGGTTGATTAGGAAGGCATATGCAATGGATGTGCACAAGGGGAAAAGAACATCAAGAACCCCTTTCCAAGGAGAGACAACAAAGCAGAAGGAAAAGTATTGGAACTCATCCGATGGGGCAGATGTGGCCCAATGCCATCATCCTCCATTAGCGGGTATGTATACTATGTATCATTTATTGATGATTATTCTCGTAAGACCTGGATATATTTCTTAAAATCTAAAGATGGTATTGATAAATTCAAAGAGATTCAAAACCTTGATAGAATCTTCTGAGAAAGAAGATTCAAGATATAGTCTGAAGGGAGGAGAATATACCTCGGAAGGAGTTTCTAAGCTTATGCAGATATGTTGGGATCAAGACGGAAATCACTACTCCCTATAATACTCAACAAAATGGTGTTGTTGAAAGGAAGAACAGAACGATTATGGAGCTATGAAGACCATGATTCATGATCAAGATCTTCCTATGTGCTTATGAAGCAGCTATGGCAGCTGTTTATTCGCAGAACAGACTATCCCATAGTAAACTTGGGTTCCAAGGCCCCGGAAGAAATGTTCACCAGGAAGAATCCATGGGTAAAGCCATCTCAAAATATTTGAACATCTAGTGTTTATTCATATCACAGAAGAAAAGAAACAATGGAGCCCACACTCAGGAAAGAAGGGAATATTTGTGGGATCGTGGGGTAATCAAGGCTAGAATATACATACCTGTCACCGCCATATTGAAATCAGCAAGGACATGACCTTTGATGAAGCTGCATAAGAAATCGAGATGCTAGCTTGAAGAGGTGTGTGAAGAAGAACCTGTAAATCCCTGGGGCGGGTAGTCTGTGGGGAAGTTCAGGAGTTGCCGGAGACACACGTAGAGGAAGTCGTAGCTTCCCCTGATGAGAGACTCTTGAAGATCATGATACTACAGCAGGACTTCAAGAACCTCCTCAGATGACCTTCTCCCATAGAAATCTTTGCTTGGGCAGAGGCTTTATTCAATATGGAGAGAAGTATGGTGTTCAAAAAGGAACCTCGAGGCAGTGAAAGAAAGCCATTCTCAGTTACATGGCTTTGATGTGCAATCTACTTGATGGAAAGAACCATGTTTTGAAGAGGCCATCCAGAAGAGAGAATGGGAAGATGCATGGAGGAATACCAATCATAATAAAGAATGATGTGTGGAAGTTGTTCCCAATTGAAAAGAAATTAAGGATGTGGTATCATCAATGGCTATTCAAGATAAAACATGTTGGTGAAATATAAAGCAAAATTTGTCTCGTAGCTTTTCGGAAGGAAGAATGCGACTATGAAGAACGTGTCGCTCCGGTGCTTGAGATACACTTGATGAGAACCATTATAGCTCTTTCTGCTAAGATGAAATGGAAGTTACACCGAGATGGATGTGAAGACAACTTTTCTGAATGGTACCATTGAAGAGGAAATTAATATATAGAAACCTCAAGGAGTTGAGGTTGAATACAGGAAGTCTCATGTCAAATCAATTGAAGAAGCCTCACAGTTAGTAGCTCGAGCTTGGTATGGCGATATAGACAATTTCTTGACGAGCAGCTTTACAAGGTAAATCAGATTCAAATCTCTACTTCAAGATCATGGAGAATGAACCAATAATACTATTACTGTATGTGGTGGCTTATTCTTAGCTTGGAGAAGAAAAATCTCATCGTTGAATGTATGAGAGACTTGTCAAATTTGAAAATGAAACACCTTGGCCCTAATGCATTACTTCTTAGGTCTTGAGGTATGGCAGAGTCTGGAAAGAATCTTCCTTAACCAGGGGAAGTACACGGTCGAAATCTTAAAGAGTTCGACATGCTAGAATACAAGTCCATGAATACACCCATGGAGCCCGAAGCTAAAGGCTGCTAATTCGATACTTCGTGGGATTTGATAGATGCCACTCTATATAAACAGATTATTGGATGGTTGGTATCTGACGAATACTAGACCAGACATCTATTTTGAAATGAACACCTTGAGTGGTAAGAGCCCAGGGCGTGTTCATTTAGTGGTACAAAACATGTGATAGGGTACCTTAAAGACACAATGGATTATGGTCTCAGATATGATGGAAATCATGACTTCACATTGGCCGGATATACTGATACAGGTGGAGGCAGGGAAACGTTGCTGACAAGCACTTCGGTTGTTTTTTAGTTTGTGATCAGCTATGATCTTGTGGCTGAGTAGGAAGCAATCCGGTATTGCTCTCATCACAGTGAGAAACAAGTACATTGCCGCATGTTCTGCCTATTCTTGAAGCTATATAGCTTCGAAGTTGCTGACATACCCTGTTGATTTGGAGATGAGAGCAACATTGATTCTATGTGATAATCAAAGATGTATTAAAATGATAGAATCACGTGTTCCATAGCGGGTGAAACACATAGATATCGCTATCATTTCATCGAACATAGTCTGAGAGAGAGGCAGAAACTCAGTATTGTTACGGATGAACAGGTTGTTGATGTGATGACTAAGCCTCTATCTCGTGTAAAGTTTGAACACTTTCCGGAATAACGGTATTGTCCGAAGGACCTTCCTTGAAAGGAGTAGTAGTGTTATTCCCCTTGCTTGACCTCGTTGTTAGGCGTAAAGCAAGATGAGTCGTAATAACCCACGACCTCGTTGTTGAGCGTAAACATGGCGTTATTGTGATCACTACTTCCTGACCTCGTTGTTAGACGTAAAACAGAATGGGTTATGCTTCACAACCCTGGTTATTCGGGTCAAAAGCATAACGTCGTTGATTCCTTACGACCTAGTTGTTAGACGTAAAGCAAGATGAAGTTAGCTTGACCGGTTGTTAGACATAAACATACTTGGTGATGATTCGCTTCCTGACCTCGTTGTTGAGAGCGTAAAGCAGAGATATTGATGTTCTACACTTCTTCTGACGTAGTTGTTGGAGTAGCAAGCAAGATGAGTCATGCTTGACCTAGTTGTTGGGTAAAGCATGGCGTTGTGATTCTTCGCTTCTGACCCAGTTGTTAGGCGTGGCGAGATGATGATAGTAATACTTGCTTCTGACCTAGTTGTGAGATGTAAAGCAAGATGTGACTGACACTAAGCTACCAACAGCTTGGCTGTGACATTGAGCTAGTGTAGTACTGTGATGCTTGACAGCCTAGATGTTGTAATGAGGGTATAATTTTTCGCATTACATGTTTGATCTGCGAGATGATATACTTCTTCGAGAATGATGATGTTTTGATGAAAGAAAAATTCCGATGACTTCGTAAATGTACTGAACAATTGTTCAAGATGATGACGATACTGTCATAGAATTCCCTGTGGTCGCAGACTTCTCTCACCTGATGCTAATGAAGAATACCCTTCTTGTTAAGGGGTGTTGAAATAATGTAGCTACTTGAAGAACATTCTTCTTATTATTTTGTTGGATTAAATCCCAATTGAGTTAATCATGTCATTATAGTATTATTGTTATTAGATTAATCCCCATTGAGAGTTAATCATGTTATTATTATTATGGGATTAAATCCCTTTTCTTGGATTGGTCATGGGACAATACAAAGTCTTGGAAATAAGAAATCGGCCAGAGTTATAATGGAAGGAGGCGGAAATTAATTAAAGGTGGGTTTACCCACCCAGTGAAGGTCGGCCCTGCCGGATAATTTGTCTTCTGCAGTGCCAGATTCCAGTATAAATAAGAGGCTAGCGCCTCACTTCTTACACACACTTCTTGCTCATTCTCTTATGAGGCAGAGCGCAATTACAAGTTGAAGAGAGGAGAAGAAGGGTGGCATCTCATGGAGGACTT
This sequence comes from Picea sitchensis, assembly GCA_010110895.2. Taxonomy (NCBI): domain Eukaryota; kingdom Viridiplantae; phylum Streptophyta; class Pinopsida; order Pinales; family Pinaceae; genus Picea; species Picea sitchensis. The sequence continues at coordinate 54,476 of SNQJ01S0008326.1, read as the reverse complement.
TTGTATTGGTTTGAGTTATCTCTTGAACATTGTATAAGCTATTTATGATAAGGAAGTTTTGTTAGGTTTTTCTTCCCTTTATGATAAGGAAGTTTTTGTTGGGTTTTCTTCCCCTAGAGGGTTTCCCAGGATAAATGTTGTGTCTCTTGTGGATGTTTATTTCTCAGTGATCTTGTTCTTATTATGCTCTTATCTAATGAAATGCAAAGAACTATAATAATGGCATAAACATTAACATTATTGCTACCCCTTATTGAAGTCTAGCTCGATGTAAAGAGATTTTTTTCCTACTACATCCATGCTTTTCACAATTAGTAATTACAATTGTATTTGGATAAGGATGAATAGGCCTTCAAGGTATTTCAATGTGACCTTAGCTTCTTCCAAAGAGATAACCAACATGATGGCTTGCTTCTGTAAATTAGACATGTATTCCTGTACACTTTGTCCTTGTTCTTGTCAAAGATATTTCCATTTCATGAGTTTTTCCTTTTCGTAACCCATGGGTTAGAAGTGTGATTTCAACGATTCCTTGAAAATCTCTCATTTTGTGACCATGGGCTTCTTGCCTAGCCTCAAGGCATCTAGATAGCTCTTCCACCATAACAAATAATGTCTAGACATTTTCAACCAAGAAAAATAAATTATTTGGGTTTAATTTATTTAATAAAGGTTTAAATAGGCCTATAGTTGTTTTAGCCAACTATTTAGCTTATAGAGTTAACTTCACCATCATATGTTGGTATTTTAATTTTTGCTTCAATCTTGAATGGAGTATTTGAAAAGGAAAGAAGAGAGTCAATACCATCTAAATAATCACAATGTTCATCCTTGGGTTGTTTCGCAAATTCTCTTTTGTAGTCAATGCTTAGCTATTTTCTTACGATCTTGGTCAGTAAAACAATGCTCTACGTCAAAAAAAGTAACCTAACTTCATGGTATTCCTTAGATTGTTACTCATTAGAAGTTTCTTCCTTTTTGTTGTTTTTTCTTCCAAGTCCTTGCAACAATGGCTATCCACTCTTCCAGTATCCAGTGCAAGTGTTTACCACACAAGTTGCTCACCAAGTGTTTTCAAACTTTGCCTATGATACAAATATGATTCATAATCCCTCGGCCTATGATCGAGTTAATTCACCAACATGGACCTTGACTAAATTTGTAGAAACCAAATTGTTTATCTATGTATGGTATTTATTTGTGCATTAGCTATGATTATGTATTACTTTCATACTATAACTCAAATGCAAAAGACAAACCTAAAGAATTCAATCATAAATGTCAGGCCACATATTGGAAGAACTCGTAACTCCATTGTTTTGTTATTGCATTAGCTTGAGATTCAATAAATATACAAAATGTGATTGTTGGTCTTCCCCAACAGATGACTCTTCCTACGTTAAATCTTGCTAGTGTGATCGGTTTCGATGGGCCTCGTTCTGCATGGTAACACAAGTTCGAAACATGTTGCTACCAAGAGAAGACACTTAAAAATCCATCCATGTTAATGGTTAGTGTGGCCCAGGCTAGGTGATCCAGGTGGATATTGGTGGCCACCCACCTGTTCCAAATTCCAACTAGCTCATCTTAATAGTTTCCAGTTCAACATGTTTCTCTGTAATGGGGACATTTCTTTCTAATTGTGGAATTTTCACTTTCAGGGCTATCCTGAATCCCTACACAACATCTAGGTGGATAATGGTGGCCACCCACCTATTCCAACTGGCTTATTTTGGAACTTTTCATGTCAGTACATCCTCATGTACTTCCAGGGCCATTTTGGGGCCCTAAATAGTGTATTTTTGGCTTGCCACAGTCAAACTATAGATGGAGTCATATTTTGACGGCATAATGCGTAGTTATCAAAAATACCTTTCCAACAGACTATCACACACCTAAAACAGAGATCATATGCAAAAGTTACGACCCCGGGAAGTTGATGTACTAACTTACCCCAACTGGGCCCACATGATTTTTGACACTTCATCTCCTAGGGTTAGATTTTTTTATGTCTAGGGTTTTGGAATTCATGTTTATTATAAAAAGGACTTCAGAGCCTCATTATACTCATCTTCTTGTGAATGAGCGTAGCCATCACATCTCTTCTCAGAGATAAAGTTGTCACCATTCTAGTGAGTCTTGCACTCTGTATTTTTACAGTCTCTATACATTTATTTCATTAATAAAAATCATGTGTTAATGTTTTTATCTGTTTCTGGAAATATTTATGTGTATTTCATTGTAATATCTTTGTTTTTATCTCATTCTGAAAATAATCCGGGTCTTAAGGTGCGATCCTCGGGTGATTTTGAAGGCTTAGATGCTCTTGGGTCATAGTTTCTCAACCACAGGTTAGTCCCACAAGTCACGGACACCCTGGCAAACAAAAAAAATGGATGACTCTTCCTATCACCTATGACTCTTCATATTTACAATTTATGTTACAAGTAATGCAATCCCAAGGATTATGTGTCCAACATTACCCCCCTTAATCCGAAGAGGTGTCTGTGATTCCAAGCATCATTATGAACTTTTCATTTTTTCCTCTTCCAAACGCTTTGGTGAACATGTCCGCAATTTTCACATTTGTGGAACAATGTCTCAAGTGAATAGTCTTGGCCTCTACATGATATCAAATTAGGTGATACTTTGTGTTGATGTACTTTTCTTGATCATGGAATCTATTATTTTTGGCCAACTTGATTGCAAAAGTATTGAAAACTAGAAGAAGAGTAGAATTCACTTGTTTCTCCTACAAATCTTCAAGTATTTTCCTGAGCCACACAATCTCCTACGTTGCTTTTGCAGCTACCACATATTCTGCCTTTGTCATGGAATGTATTGGAACTGATTGTTTGTGTGATCTCCAAGAGACATTTGTTGATCCAAGACTCATGAGATAGCCTGACGTTGACACTTCATTTTCCTTATCCCCAACAAAGTCTAAATCAGAATATTCAATCAGTTTGAATTCATCCACCTTAGAGTACCTGAGCCCAAAATTATGATTTCCCTTCGAGTACTTTAGAACTCTTTTTGTAGCAGATCGATGTCCTTCAGAAGGCCTTTACATGAACCTGGAAGGAATCCCAACAAAAAACAAAATGTCTAGTCTGGTGGTATTAAGATAGATATGACTTCCCATAAGTTGTTTATACTTGGTTGCATCCTCAAATTCATTCCCTTCTTTTGATGTGAGTTTAAAATTTTGTTCCATTGGATGAAATGTAGCTCTCATTGTTCCCTATTACCAAAATATCATCTACATATACAACAAGATATACAACAGTTTTTCCAACTTTCTTGACAAACAAAGTTGCATCGTCAAGATTGAAACGCTTGAAAATCAATTTCAGAAGATGCTCAGTTAACTTTTCATACCATACTTGCAGTGCTTATTTTAGGCCATATAAGGATTTGATGAGCTTGCATACCTTCTATTCTTTCCCCTTCACAACAAAGCCTTTTGGTTGAGACATGAAAACATTATCTTTTGAGTCTCCATTCAAGAAAGCATTCTTCACACCCACTTGATGAATTTTCCATCCATTATGTGTTGCCATGGGAAATAGGGTACAGATTGTAGCCTATTTTTATATGGGGGAAAAAGTCTCCTCGTAATCAACACCTTTTTTTTGCGCAAATCCTTTTTCCATGAGCCTTGCTTTGTGCTTTTCAAGTGAGCCATTGGATTTGTACTTGTTCTTGAATACCCACTTGCATCTTATTGGTTTGGTTCCAAATGGAGGGTCCACCAACTTCCATGTCCCATTCTTGATGAGAGAATCCTATTCCTTTTGCATGTATTTTTTCCACCCATCATGAAAAGTAGCTTCTTTAAAGGAATTTGGTTCAAGGTTAGTAGATAAACTCAACTCACAATCAAATGAAACATCCATGTCATCTACATCACCTAAGTTTGAATTATCTACATTACCTCTGTTAAGGTTTAAGCTTTTCGGTTTTGATCGGAAAAGACACAATGTTGTCAATAGACTGTCTGATGAGTGAGATTGTTGTGGTTGGGATTTTCGGTTTTGATCGGAAAAGCCATAGTGTTGTCAATAGACTTTCGACGTTTCGGATCCAAATCAGGATCCATCTTCAGGACAATGAGCCTAAATTAAGAAAAAGGGAAGAGCTGGTATAAATACTAGAAGTGTGGGAAAAAATTTAGTGTCGGCTAGGTTTAAAGTAGAATTATTTAATAAATTTAATTATTTGCTAAGATTTCTAGGGTTTATTAATTTGTTTATTTAAGGTTATAATAGTTTATTATGTTGAAATAATGTAACTGCGAAGAGCATTCTTATTATTATTGGATTAAATCCCCATTGCGTATCAATCATGTCATTATTATTATTATTGTTATTGGATTAATCCCCATTGTGGATTAATCATGTCGGTAATTGTAAGGACCAAATCCCCTTTTGCGGATTGGTCATCGGACAATTATAAAGGGCAGAATAAGAAGTCGGCCCCATCAGTTATTATTGAAGACCCAAAATTAAATAAAGGTGGGTTTACCCACCCAGAGTGAGAGGTCGTCCCTGCCAGTTGTGACCTTTCACACGTGCTAGTCTTGTATAAATAAGAGGCTAGCGCCTCACTTCAAACACACAACTCACTTGCTCATTTCTCTTATGAGGCAAGCTGCAATTACTAGAGAGAGGAGAAGAAGAGTGGTGTATCTCTTGGGGAGGACTTTCTGTATTGGTTTGAGTTATCTCTTGAACATTGTATAAGATATTTATGATAAGGAAGTTTTTGTTGGGTTTTCTTCCCCTAGAGGGTTTCCCAGGATAAATTGTGTGTCTCTTGTGAATGTGTATTTCTCAGTGATCTTGTTCTTATTATGCTCTTATCTATTGAAATGCAAAGAACTATAATAATGGCATAAAACATTAACATGGTATCAGAGCCAACCTAAAGGAAGCACTATTTACAAGAGGAAAAACGTCATTGTTGCAGCACCTAGAAATTAGGGTTTTGAAAAAGTATCTCTTTTCAGCTCCCTGAACACCTAGAAAGTTGCGCCCTCCCCCAAGGATCAATTTGGCACCTAGAGCACACCTTTTCAGTGGCTAGATCTTCCGGAAAGTGAAACCCTAGTTTCACAAAAGTACCAGAAGTACCAGAAAACCATTACCAGAAGTACCAGAAGTACCGGAAGCACCAGTCCAAAAATCCGCAGATCAGATTTGACGGGGTAAAAATTGGATTTTCTCATATCCGAGGACACCAGGCTACTCACCTCAGCCAAGCGCACCTCCTGGTAAAGTCAAAATTTGATTTTGAGCATTTTCAATTTTTGGTTATTTTTGTTGTCGCAAGTACAAAATGTATGCAAGCACAAAGCTTGTTGAGAAACTAGAAGGCATAGACAACTTCTGTGCCTAGAAGTATAGAATCGGTCTGATCCTTGCAGAGAATGACCTATCAATATTTATCAAAGAAGAAGTCGAGGAACCTAAAGATGCAGTAGAGAAAGTGAAGCATCAAAAGGACTCAATCAGGGCTCAGAGAATCATTGCAGATTCAATCAAAGACCACCTGATCTCGTATGTATCGTCAAAGAAAAATCCGAAGGAGATGTTTGATGCTCTAAACAAACTATATGAAGGAAAGAACATCAATCGAAAGACGAATCTAAGAACTCAGTTGAAGAATACCAAGATGCAGAAAGGAGAAATTATTCAAGAATATTTCTCCTGAATCTTCGAAATAAAAGAACAATTGAAAGCGATTGGAGACACCATCGATGAAGATGAATTTGTAATAATTTCCCTAAATGGTCTCGCAAGACCTTGGGATGCTTTCATCCAATCAGTATGTGGCAAAAAAGAAAAACTACAGTTTGAAAGCCTATGGGAAGAATGCACCCAAGAAAAGACAAGGGTAGCCAACCGTGAAGCACTACTAGCAAGGGATGATGATCAAGCCCTAGCTACTCATACAAAATGAGGAATGAAGAAACACTACTTCAAAAGGGAATCTCAGAGAGAAACACAACCATCAAACAAATTCAACAATCAAGAATCTCATTCAAGAAATTTTCATAAGAAAGGACAACGCAAGGGACGAGATCTCTCATCTATACAATGCTATCATTGTGATAAGATG
>SNQJ01S0008325.1:157521-187823 GCA_010110895.2 Picea sitchensis | reverse complement strand
CGATTCTTAAGCGAAGAGGGATGTATGCTTACTATTTCAATTGTACATGTTGCTCAGCGAATCGAACATAATTTCATCCATGTTTATTTCGGTGTTAATATATTCCCTTTCCCTGTCTGGATTCTTCATTATGAATTGTATATTAATACATATCATTCAGTAATAGCAAGGTTACACGAACCGTGGGTACCATAGATCGGAACCGGGCAGAAGAATCCGCTATCGGTGTGGGGTTGATTAAAAAATAAAATTAGTAATGCTGGAATCAAAATACTAACCATATATATATATATATGTTTTTTTTTAATTATATATATATATATTAAATTAAAATATATATATATATATTTAAAGATGGTTATAAATTTACTGAAATCTGTCACTTAAAATGGATCTTGAATCCACTTTTGTTAGAAATGGATCCAATTTCAAAAAACAGATCAGATACCAAAACAAAAAAAAACCATTAAGAATCGGAGATTCCAATTCCTAAAAGATTCCGGTGTTGACACTGAGTGCTATAAGGCGAATCCGGTAACTATGTTCAGTAGCCTTGTGTTAATTTTTATGTTGCAACTTTCTCTCCGATTAATTTATAAGAGTTGAAATATATTTATTTCATTCTAGGTCTAGCACTCTTAGCATAGTGCATTGCTTAGGTAAAAATGTCTTGGGCACAAAGTGAAGGTGTGAAATTCTCTTGTTCCAGTTTTGTGAGGAGGTTATTTTTGCTATCATGTTGTGCCTTGCTTTTGCTTCTCATTCTGTACCCTGCATGATTCCATAGTTGAGTTCTATATGATGCTTTGTTTTGTATTACCTTGGAATAGGAAGGTATGAAGGTCGTTAGACATTTCATCACTTTATATATGAGGATATAGGTGATGTCATATTTTTCGGCATCACACTCTATATACGAGGATAAGTAATGCCATTTCATAGCTATATTTATGTTGATGGTCCTATATTTATTGAAAACATTAGAATTAATGATTTTTTAATTATAGATATGTTTTGTGTGGACATAATTTGATATGTAACTAATATTTTTTATTGTCATAATAAATCAAAGGTTATTATTTCAATCATTAACTTCCTTGCATGTTAAAATATGGTCGTCACTCATTAGTGAGGTTTACTTTTAGTGAGGGTCATTACCATTTCAATCATTAACTTTCTTGCATATTAAAACATGGTCTTCAATCATTAACTTTCTTGCATATTAAAACATGGTCTTCAATCATTAACTTTCTTGCATATTAAAACATGGTCGTCACTCAGTTTACGTTTAGTAAGTGTTATTAGTGCGATTAGCATAATAATGGCATAGGGAACGTTTTTTCATTGCGTCTTTCTTTACTGTGCGTGGGGTGTCGTTCAGATTCTTTAATTGTTGTTGCAATTTACAACCATGACTGGCCACCATCTCTTGGGAGTTGCTATGTCTGGGGCCTGAGGTTTAAGTAAACAAACAATCACCATTTCTTTTCTTTGTTGTGTGGTTGAGGAAGTGGATTGGAGTTGGAGCAAGGCAGTGCGGAGGAGTACATTGAAGCAAGAACAATATTGCAAAGAGGAACGAACCATTAAGGAGGACATTAGAGTGGGAATAGTCTTAAAAGCGCACCATCGAGCAAGCAGGATGTTCGGAAAAGAAGTAAGCAAATGTTGTTGATATTCCTTTCTTTCTCTTAAAATTCCTGATATATTCTTTGGTTTTGTACTTCGATATGCTTCCATCTCTATATATGGAACTTCAATTTGTTTAATTGAATTATCACTGATTTATTGTGAACTGAGTTTGGGTTGGCCACAACCGTCATGGAGTGTAGAGGCATACAAGAGTGCACCAGTGCATACCCCATTCCTTATCGATTGTGAAATCCATCTTTCTAGCCAACATTTAAAGCAGTCGCAATCGCCTTGTTGAAAACGAAGCTGTATCCTTACCATTCATGGTGTTTCATCTAAAACATATAATTCCATCACGATTATAACAATGAAAGTTAAAGAAGGTTTTCATTGAGTATAACGATAAAGGCTCTAAAGCTAAGTCACCAGACACGTGTATGTGGACACGGGACACGAAGGACACGGAAATACAAGTGTCGGACACGGGCACGGCGACCCTCGGAAACAAGACATGGAGGACACGTTATATATATATATATATATATATATAATTATGAATTACACATACAAAATTAATAAAATTGTAAACATTTAAAGTTTACATGAATGATGATGATGATACATATTACAAATTTATTATTCAATCTTGAATCATACAATGATACAACTAGGTACTAAGTTCTAAGTTCTAACATAAATCATGAATCATGAATCATGATAATTAATAAATATTAAAATCATAATGACAAACATTGAAATTTGAAACACACAAGAAATTCAAACCATAAACTGCAGTTTTCTCATTAAGTCATCAAAATCAAAATGTGTTACATAGACACCAACTCCTGAGTCACTGCTACAAGTTTTTTCTCATTAAGACATCAAAATCAAAATGTGTTACATAGACACTGACTCCTGAGTCACTGCTACAGGCTACAGGCTACTATAGGTGGGAATGCCAGTGGCAAATACAAAATAAGGTAGAACAAGATACTAGAACCGTAGATGGAAGAATGCCATAGCACAAGACTGCCACTGGTCACTGGTCAGTAGTCATCTGACCCCATGTCATACTCATCATCATCAAAATCAACGTTGTCGCCACTGCTCTCTCCTCCAATCTCCGGCTGCTCTGCATGATCATCCAATCCAATCTGTGGAACTAGATCTGTTATTGTGGAGGATGACCCCTCAAGAGGAATATCATCCTCAAAAGTGACCTGCTCTAGCACTGGGTCATTAAGATCCATGTTGGCCAATGCCAACTCAACAGTGTCGTCCAAACCCATATCATTAGGAAAGACATCCCACATTTTTGTCTTTCCCTTCAACCACTCCTCCCTTTGCCTATAAATAAGATGAAGGTTGGTGTGCGCATACACCATTGACTCTGCCCTAGACTGCTCAAACCTGCTCTTCTTCAAACTGTACAAATTCCCATATGTGCTCCAATTCCTCTCACAACAAGAGGATGAAGTAACCTAAGAAAGGATCCTCATGGCTAAATCCTGTAGAGGAGGGCATGCTGCCCCATGAGTTGCACACCAAGCATGGGGCTTCTTATCCCCCCTGTCTCTGAGCACATCATAGCTAGAAAATCTCCCGCTGGCAGTGGAAAAATCTATAAAGCCTTCCCCCACCTCATCAAATGACGCTCTATCCTAATATATTCGTCTAAATGCTTCCTTCCTCCCTTTTGAAAGCTCATGATCCATGTGAGGCGGGAATCTGTGTGAAGTCCCACCACTGATCCACTCACTGCTGTAGTATTTGGGATTCAATGAGTGAGCCAAGAAATGCAAAGGTGTGCAGCTCTTATTCCACTCGCTGATAAGAATATCCTGTATGGTGGTGAAAAAGATCTTTGCCGGTGTCCCATACTCAGGGGACTCATTCTGTAAAATAATGGTCCTCATGGACTCAATCATGGAATCCCACCCCTCATAAACCTTTCCTAGGATGGGCTTGTCTGTGTCTGCAAATTGTAACAAAGAGATGATAGGCTCCATGATCTTAATGGTAAGATCTACCCTCTCCCACCAAGCATCATCTAACATTGTATCCTTGACCTTTTTTGAAGAAGCTTGATCCGTCTTTCTCCAAAAAGACCAAAACTCTGAAATAACCATGGACCCAAGAGCGGCCTTGACCTCCCTCAACCTCTTAAGCATGATGAATGATGAGGCAAACCGTGTATCTGCAACCTTCAACAATGATAGTTGTGTGTACTTCTTATAGATTGTGAGGACATTGGTATGGTTTTGTACAAAATTGTGGATGACGTGCATCCTCGATAAGACTTCGATCCATGTCACATCCGAAACAATGGATTTAAGTGCTAAATTCAAGGAATGAACAATGCAAGGTGTAAAAAATGTTTTTGGATATTTAGCTTCAACAATCATGCCAATGACCTTGCAAACATGTGCATTATACGTAATAATTTGCACACAGAATCAACACCTAAATGTTAAGCTAACTTCAATGAACAACTCACCTATATAGTGTGCATCCTTGTATTTTCCAAGAGCATCCACGGCTTTCAAGAAAAAATGGTCCATTCAAAAAGACACCATGAAGTTGATGAGTGGATGGCGTGATGCATCTGTCCGTTCATCTGAAACGATACTAACACCGGATGAGGGCCAAGTTTCTTTAATAGGCTCTAGCATTTTTCTCCACCTGCCTCTTTTTGTAATAATGTGGTTCTTAGCCTCGAACCGGGGAGGCATGTACCACTTGCAGGGCCTGAGTTAGACCTTGACTGTCTCAATAAACAAAGGTAGTGCAACATTAAATGAGATGAAGTTGAGATAGAAAAAAAACCCAATGAGTAAGATCCAACTCATCTGGCCTCTCTTGCTGAAATATCTTGTCCATTGTGTTAGAATATATAAGATGATGTGCTTGTTTTACCCGGCCGATACCCTCGTCTCCCAACCACCGGCCGAAGCCCTCAGGAGCACCTTAACCTTGACACGAGAATTCCGGAAGCAAACTAGGCTAGATAGCAAACAAAGAAGCGATTACATCTCTCCCCAAGGATAGCTTGTCACAAAAGGCTGATCAGATGTTCCAAACCTAGCCAAGAGATATCCAAACTAAATAATGAAACTTCTTTAGCTGCTGCAACTGCAACCCTCCTCAAAACCTGCGCGGCTACACTACTTGGTGTGCACCAAGCTGGGAAAAGCTAGCGGGTCCTCGGATATGATGACAAATGGCCCGAAATACATTTTATGGTAATCACGCGGATTAAGTCCGGCCTCATGGGTGAGTTGCTTGTTCGATTATATTATTATTAATTAGACTTCTTCTCTTGGAGGCTAATAGCCTAATATAAATTTATTCTTGAGCCGACAAACTTTAGGGTTGTTAGCTAATTCATTAGGGTTTCTCTTGCTTCCGGGTCTTCTATTCGTCGCCGGGTTCACATGTAGAGGTAAATACCTCCAGCGGCTACCATAATAACTAACCTCCTCCAGCTAGAGGTATTCTACGGTGTGGTATTGAGCACAAAACATGCCATTTACCCAGGTAGCATCAATATAGTCATCTAGACTATTTCGTGACTAGATCATGAGCATCACCATTACTATCGGTTTGCATCATCTTTGGTAACCATACTTCATCACGGGTATTATGATTTTGAATAAGTCACTCTCACCATAGAAGGATACAAGTGGAGTAAAAGCTTTGAACTATTTTACGTCTGGAAAATATCTGCTCATCATTCACAGATAGTCATCATCTCAATAAGCTGTTGATAGTCTTCAAGACAATTAATGCATCCAATGGGAATGGTCTTGAGCTATGACCATACAACTAAGTAGCACCGAGCTTTTGTCATTATTATCATTTGGATAATCTCCCTATGACAAGCGGTACAATATCAAGTTTATAGAACACACCTATGTATGTTCACGTGGTACCCCTGGCTTCACGAATCCGAGGTGGTTAACTACCACATCAAGTAACACACAAGTACTTGATCAACAAACGTGAGCATGTTGCGCTGTGGTTCTCATCTCTTTGTCATATAGTTTTCATAGCCGGCATCTAGAGATCACATAGAAACAATGTTATGATAAAAGCGTATCATCACGGGTAATCTTTCACTCGTTTGTGAGATCACGAGAAAGAAATGTCTGCCACCACCAATTAGCCTCATGCATAGAAACAATGTTATGATATATTTGAACATCCTAGGCCAATCTTTCCTCCGTTGTGGGATGAAAGAATAATGCGCCCCTCAATATATAATATCAGCAATAATCATCTGGGCCAACCTTTCACCCACATGCGAGGATGCGAAGAGATATGCGCCCTCAACATAGAATATCAATATTAGGCTATCGCCCCATTCTTCTCAACCAAGGAAGAAGGATTGTTTTATATTTCTGAACCTGGACCATTTCCCTACGGGCCATTCTTTCGACACTGAACAAAGTGTAACTGGAGAGAATGAGTCTGCCTCGAGAAATGCTTGGACCATTTCTTACCCTCGACCCTTCCTCCGACACTAAACAAAGTGTAACTGGAGAGAATGGAGTCGCTAAGGAATGGTTGTCTTGGACTATTCCCCACCTTGGTCCATTCCTCAGACACCAAACAAAGGAAGGTGTAGCACGGAGAGAATGAGTCTGCCCTCGAGGAATGGCCTAGGGTGAGGAATGTTTGTCCTGGACTATTCCCCACCACGGGCCATTCCTCCGACACCGCCAAACAAGGTGTAGCCTGGGCGAATGAGTCTGCCCTCGAGAATGTGGGACCATTCCCCACCACAGGCCATTCCTCGGAGCGCAAACAGAAAGGTGTAGCACAGGCCGAATGAGTGCGCCTCGAGGAATGTTTGTCGCATCAACCTCAAGCAGATGATTCTTGACTCCTGGCTGTGAACTTGAAAGAATGGCCCTTACGGCCCGGACCATTCTATGACCACTACTCGGAGTGGTATGAAGAATGAAGCGCCACAGACTCCCTCCGCTCAAATGGGAGATCTTGTTTATGATACATCAATGTCGGTCGCCTCCATGTGCTACAATGAAGCCAGCGTCACGGTAAATCTCAATCCACTTTCCGAGCAGGCTGCGTAGTCAATCTGGACTACAAGATCATCTTCCCTCCTAAGCTGGAAGTTGGCTAATCCACAAAAATAAATGTTTTGCATTACCTTCTTCGGCTTGGAGAGTCTTCCTTGGTTAATAGAGTTATTTCCGCGAGCTCTAGCTTGGTATGCGTGTCCTTTCATCTTGGATAGAGGCTTTTGCAAAATGTATGCTTATCGCTCATCACGATAGGAGATATGTATTAGAAAACATTTTCTTACTATTCACGGACTTCATCATGGGTGGTGTATTCTTTGGTATTGTAATCACGGAACCTTTGTGAAGGCTTCTTGTAGATCGAACAATAGAGTATATCATGGTTGGAGGACTGGAACATATCGTGGCACTTCTTGTCATCCTTGGGATCTTCTTGAGTAGTCATCTTGATGTTATGGAAATCTTCACCAAACCTGGCATTACCTTTGGAGGTTCTCCACCAAGTTGTGTTATTCTTATCTGCATACAGGAATATCCTTTTGGTATGCCTCAAAACTTTTCGGTTTCTCTTCATACACTCTTTATTCAATTTCTTGGAGAACATTCTTTGCATTCATCGATGTAGGGTAAGCTCATGGATGTTTTGCGGATGATAATATTATATAGAGATAAAGTCACGGTGTCTTTGGAACAATCGATCATCATAGTCTTCTCCTCCATATGGGACAATCTATGGTTATGGATCTCGTAATGCTTTCATTAATAAGTCTTACATACATTGTTATTCATCAAAAAATTTAGTTCCTCTGCTTGATTTCCTTTTGGTGAGTTCATATCTGGCTGGTAATGACTGGTTGTTCGGAATCTTCATGTTCTTCTTTAGTTTGGGTTCATGGGTTTCATACAGTTCCATGCTCTAGAGATTCCACTTCTTACTGTGTCATCATCGTTTCACAGTCTGGATGGACGACCGGGAATGCTTTAAGGCTTCTCTTTGAGAAGGTCTTCTTCTACGGTTGATCTGAACACACCTTGTTTTCTATGGATGCTACCAGCATGGATATATATTTTCATCATCTTCAATCAATCTGAGTTAATCTCTAAATCCTTGCTTCATCAATAGAGTGTATAATGCTCCTTATTCGACTTGTCTCAGATCCTTGTTGTCTTCTACAATGGAGTCCACGCTTCCATCTTGTATGTAGCCCACTTGATATATAATAGTGGCTTTCTTTGTCTTAGCAGGTCGCTTCCATCTTAGGTGTCTTCATAAGTCTTTCTCAATTTCTCTTGATGTAAAGCTACCTAAGTTTCTTTGGGATTGGTTAGTCTTGTAGTAGCTTCCACATGATTTGTATTTCATGCACCATGTGTATTATCTAATGATATTCATTCTTATCTTGTTGTTCTTCCATAGGTGTTATAGTTCTTCTTCTTGGAACACATTACTTACCAAGATGAATATACAAGATAATAATACAAAGCGATGCAAACAAGATAATAATACGAGGAAATAAAGAGAGTGTTGTTACCTTTTAGTAGAAGAAATCTCTTCCATCTTTCTTAGTCTTCTTTGTCAATTCCTTTTCGACAATGCATTAGCCGTGTTTCTTCTTCCTTTTTCTTTAGCTCGGGACGCGATTCCTGTAGTGACCATGCTTCGCGGTTTAGAGCATTGTATTTACGAAATGTCTTTCTCTTGATTTGAGAAAAAGCTACATCTTGAATCAAACTTCCTTTTATTCTTGAGTTCTTGAATCTTGCTATGAAAGCTTGATCATCATACTTCTTTTGAGGGGTTTCTCTTTTGCATTGATCCTTGATTCTTCTTAGGCACAACAAGTCCAAAGTTCTTCAAATGTCGGGTACTCCTTCCCTTGTGTTCATGCGAACAAATGCATCCCATGTATCTTGGAGAGACCATTGAGTACTATGTTTCACCAATTCCTTTTAGAAGTGATCTCTTTATTAGCTTGTAGTTGATCTCTCGCCAAATTTGGAGATCGCCTGGTAGGATGTTATGCTATTGTCATCATTCATCTTCATATCCACGGAGTTCATTCTTGAGACTCATAACTTGTCCAATGTTTATTTGAGAAAGAGATTAGTTAGGGCATCATACATATTCTTAGATGAGTCAAGATGGGAGATGTAGGGTATCAAGTGGTCTTTTATGGAATACACTATGATACTCGTAGCATTGATCCAGCGTCTTTGAACTTCTCCATGTTTTTTAACATTCACGGTTCCTTCTCTTCTCCCTTCTTGAACTCGGCTTCCACGATCTTTCCTTTCACAATGTCCAACACTTTGTTCTTAGCAGGGATGAGGTCAATGGTCTTGTCTTCCATGCTTTCTCAGAGTTGGGCTCCTTCTAGCTTGTTCTCGGACTTCATAGAGAGTTTGTCATAGCTTGCTTGACTTGGTCAGAGCCTAGTTTTGACCAGAAATCCAAACTTCCGTCTTGTGCCAGTGTACCGAGAGATCGCGGCTGGGCTATGGCCTTGATCTATCCAGTGGAGTTAATCTTTCGTCATAGGTGTCTAACAAGAGGTTTAGGGTTTACTCACTGGTAACCCATTGCGATTAACGGAAAAGGCTGCTCACGCTAGTAACCCTGGCGGCAATTCCTCAACGAGATCAATATCCTAGCGAGCAAACCTTCCGGTTTTAAGTGAAGGGAGTGTGGGCCCATAACTTGTTAGAATATAAGATGATGTGCTCGTTTTACCACGAGCGATATCCTCGTCTCCCAACCATAGGTCGAAGCCTCCTCGAGCACCTTAACCTTGACGAGAATTACTCGAGTAAGCAAACCCTAGGCTAGATAATGAAACAAAAACAACATCTCTCCCCAAGGATAATGCATCACAAAGAACTGATCCGGATGGTCAAACCTAGCTAAGAAATGTCCAAGCCAAATCTTGAAACTTGTTGCTGCTGCGGTACACGCAACCCTCCTCCAAACACCAGCGCTTTGACCTACACTGCGGTCGCGCGCGCAAGCTGAGGCTAGGTCCTGGGATATGACAAATGAAGCGAAATACGTATTTATAGTAATCCTGCTAGTTAGCTGGGGCCGACTTCTCCTTGGAGTAGATGCATTGCGATTATATTATTATTAATTCTGCCGACTTCTTCTCTTGGAGGCTAATATAAATTATATTCTTGAGCAAACAAGGCTACAGGGTTGTTAGCGAATTCATTAGGGTTTCTCTTGCTTTGAGTCTTCTGATACCGTCGAGGGTTCACGTAGCAAGGGAATACCTCCAGCGACTACCATAATATTAACACATTGGACCCATTGCATGCCTCTTTCTTGTTGTTGCATGTAACAACATACTCTTATTTTGTTGTTGAAAATGCAACAACCTACGCAATTTCAAAGTCAGCTACTGTTGTTGAAAATGCAACAACCTTCTGCAATTTCAAAATCTAATTTACTATTGTTCCACCTATAGTAAAAACATACCCTGTGGTGCTCCTCCTACTATCTATATCACTTGCCACATCTAAATCAACATATCCTTGTAGAATAGTTTTTGAACCTCTAAAACATAATTCCTGAGTAGTGGACCTCTCAAATACCTGAGAATCCACTTCACTTCCTTCCAATGCTCTTTACTTGGATTGTTCATATACCTGCTCACAACGCCCATTTCATGTGCAATATCTAGCCTTGTGCACATTATCACATACATCAAGATGTCAACTACTAATGAGTACAAAACATTGGACATGTAGTTTATCTCCTCGTATGTCTTGGGACACATCTCCTTAGTCAATTCAAAATGGCTAGCCAAAGGTGTACTAACCGGTTTTGCATCTTATATTTTAAACCTTTCCAACACCTTCTCTATGTACTCACTCCAAGATAATGTTAATTTGATGTTTTTCTCGTTTCTTGTTATTCTCATACCAAAGATTTTCTTTGTTGCACTCAAATCCTTCATCGCAAATGAATTAACTAATTTTCTTTTGAGCACATTTATATCTCACATGTTAGACCCTGCAACAAGCATGTTAAATTTACAATAACAAGATAATATAACTTCCATTATCTAGTCATTTAAAATAAACAAAGTGGTCAGAGTGACATCTACTATAGCCTTGTTCTGTCATAAACCTGTCAAATTTCAAATACCATTGCCTTGGAGCTCTCTTTAGGCCATACAAGTTTTTTCTTCAACATGCATATTAATTTATCTTTCCCTTTGACCTCACACCCCTGTGGTTGTTGCATATAAATATCTTCCTCTAAATTCGCATAGAGAAAAGATGTATTTACATCTAACTATTCAAGATGCAAATCTTTTACTGCGACTAGACTTAAAATAGTTCTAATTGAAGTCATTTTAACAACAGGAGAAAATATTTCATCAAAATCTATACCTTTATTTTGTGCAAACCCCTTTACAACAAGTTTTCCCTTGTACCTCTTTTTGTCTCCATTTTCTTCCTTCAACCTATAAACCCATTTATTCTGTAATGCTCTTTTACATGTAGGAAATTGAACCAAGTTCCAAGTATAGTTATGAACCAAAGAGTCCATCTCCTTTTTCATGCCTTTCTCCCATTTTGGTTTCAACTTACATTGTTTTTTCATATCTGTCTGGTTCACCATAATCAATCAAAAATAAATAATACATTGAAGGAGAGTATCATTAAGTGGGTTTACTTATCCTAGTAGATCTTTTAACAACACTTGTAGGAGTTTGAGGTTCATGTTGTTGTTGTTCTTGAACATTTTGATTTTCTAGCACCTCTAGGAGTCCATTTTCTGTAATTTTATTAAGCACTGTGTATTATGTGTTTTCCTTTTCCATCAACCAATCTTTGTACATGGCCTTCTCATTGAATACCACATCTCTACTCTTAATGATTTTGTGATTTTCATAGTTCCATATGCAATAACCAAAATCATTAACTCCATATCCAATAAAAATACACTTCTTGGATTTTGCCTCAAGCTTTGTTCTATTTTCTCTATTAATATGGACAAAAGCTTCACAACCAAAAGTATTTAGAAATGAGTAGTTTACACTTTTTCCTGTCCATGCCTCCTCTCGAATGCCACCATCCAAGGAACTTGAAGGTCATCTATTTATTAAGTATAAAACGATATCCACAACCTCTGCCCAAAACTGTAATGGAAATCCTGCATGCAATTTCATACTCGTGTGTTCCATGATTTCCCTATTTATCATTTTTAATACACCATTTTCTTATGGTGTTTTTGGAATCGTCTTTTCTCTATGAATCCCATGGTATGAACATACACTATCAAACTCCTTGTAGTATTCATCTCCATTACCTAATGCGAGACACTTCAACTTATTTATTGTCTCATTCTCAACCAAAGCTTTCCATTTCTTAAAGGTATAAAAAACATCATATTTTTTTCGAATGCAATAAACCCAAGTTTTCCCAATCGTATCATCATGAAAAGTAACATAATAAAAGATCCACCAAGAGATGATACCTGAGCCTGTCCCCATACATATATATGCATAAGCTCTAACATTTTAATCTTCTTTTACTTCCCAACAATATCAAATCTGACTCTCTTTTGTTTTACATAAAAACAATACTTATAGAAATCCAAATCAACCTACTTCAAATTGGGCAACAAATTCCTTGAGTGGAGAATATGCATCTCGTTCTCACTCGTGTCCCCAAGCCTATGATTCCATAATGTTATATCCACTCATGTGGAAACTAAAGCAATATAAGAGTCAACATTACAAGTACATAAATACAATTTATTTACCTTCTCTCCTTTTGCTACTCTTAGTGATCCTTTAATGACCTTCCACGAATTGTATGTAAAGGTCAATGTAAAGTATTCACTTTCCAACTACCCTACTGAAATTAGATTTCTTCTCAAATCAAGAACATGCTTCACCTCTTTCAACATTCATTAGTTTCCATTCTACACTTTTTCTATATCTTACCATTTCCAACAATTTTACATGGTTTGTCATTACTCAAATAAACTTGTCCAAAATCACCTTGAACATAATCTTGAAAATATTTGCTATGGGATGTGGCATGAAATGAAGCCTCTGAGTCTACCCCCCAAGAATCAACAACATTATCTAATGAAAAGGATTAAAACATCTTGCAACACATCACCTATTACATTTGCTTTCTGATTATTCCTTGTTGTCTATATTCATGTTTTCCTTTTAGAGACCAATAATATTTCTTCTTGTGTCCTTTTTTTCCACAATGTCAACATTCTAGTCTCCCTCCAGATTGAGATCTACCCTTCTTAGACTTTTCAAAAATTCCCTGGGCTCTTTCCTCTCTCCCTTTACTTTCCCTTATTCTCCATAGTCAAATTGTTACCTAATGTCTCACCTATGCTTTTCCATCACATTTTCTCACTAAAGATAACACCAACAACATCATCATCAAAATTTAAAGTATTTGAACCAGAGATAAGATTACTCATAGCCAAGGCCAATACATTCCAGCTTTCTGGAAATGAGAAGTACAAAATCAAAATAGATCTAATCTCATCATCAAAGTTTACTCCTACATAACTTAATTAAATGGTGACCGTGTTAAACTCATTTAAATGATTAGCAACAAACCCACCTTCTAACATTTTCATATTAAGTAAATGCTTCATAACAAATACCTTGTTGGAGGCTGAGAGTTTTTCATACAATTTAGCCAATGCCTTCATCAGATATTTCGTTGTATTTCCTTTTGAAATGTTGAAATCCAACAACATTGTTAGGAATAATTGTATTGTTCCTAATGCCTTTATATCAAGAATATTCCATTCCTCATCCTTCATTGTCGACGACTTCTTTTTTATTCCTCCGAATGGTAAGAAAATATTTTTTTGATATACATATTCCTCCATTTGCATCTTCCATAACTAGTATCTTTTGCCATTAAATATCTCGACCATAAACTTTCCTTCTTCCACCATTTCTCCCACTCAAACCAGGAACCCTCCTTTCTTGCGATTTTATCAGCCAGACAAACCTTTGGCTATGATACTAGTTGTTGGAAAATAAATCATGGAGCAATTAAAATTAAAGGAATGCAGAAATAAAATACAGAAGAGTACAATACACACAAAACATATACATGGTTCACCCAATATGGGCTACGTCCATGGAGAAATTTTCCGTCCTTATTTTATTCCTTCGAGCAAAGCAAAGGGATACAACCTAGAGCATATATGCGGTAACTTCCTTTTCACTATTTTTGATAGTCTATTTTCCTCTTTTTACCATCCTCTCTCATAATACACACACACTATAATGGAGTATCTTAAGCTTGTTAAAGGATTCATTACATGTAATCCACCAGCATAATACTATGGGCTACCAAAAACATGGGTCGCCAATAGCATGAGCCCATAAACTACTTGTTTACCTAAAATAGATTTTACTCTTTTATCGAGTCAAGTTTATCCTCACAAGTTGGTCGTCCAATACGGTTTTTCTTTTATGAAAATAACTACAAATTACACTGCACGAGCTATGATTTCGCTAGCTAGATGACGCAGGTCATTGCTAACATATATTTCGACAATTCCCTACTTTTGATCACTAACATTTTGCGTTTGTCAATCATTTGCAATGTGAATCTCCACCATACGACACAATTATTTCTATAGTGTATTTTTTGGTTTAAGATATGAATGCAGATCATGCAAATAACAAATTAATTGCAAATCAACTAATTTGAATTAAAAATCAATTTAGCATGCATTTGTGTTGTGTAAAGAATGAATTGATTGATTTATCAATCACCACAAAATAGGCTACCATTTATGTTTGTCATCATTGGCCTCATCCAAAACTACTTCGACCCCAATCTCTTCCATTTCTCCCAACTTCCATGATTCAACCACAAAACAATTGATAAGTAGTATTGACATGAGGAATGACACCATTGATGAAAAAAACACTACCGCGTGATAAACCACATTCCAATAAATTAACAAAATGATTTAAGATCATGACTCAAGAGTCAAGACATTCCAACCTCAACGTGGTAGAATGGGACAAGTTACATCAATCTCAATGTAGTAGAATGGGACAAGTTATATCAACCTTAGTGTGGTAGAGTGGGACAAGTATGTAAACGCATGTGTTTAAATGTGTTAGATACGAACCATTAACCATAAAACTGTTAATTTGATATGGAGAGACAAATATGAGGAGAATCACTGGAAAACTTATGGGGCATGGCTTGTCATTTTCATTATTAAATAGGTTTTATACAATAGAGATTTAACAACCTTAGAGGTTTGATATAGTCAAAACTAATAGTTGGCTAACAACTTTCCATAAATAGAAAATACCAAATCAACTAATCACCCAACTAACTAATCTATGCATATTCAGTCAACAAGAGAGATTATATGATTTAACACTCCCCTTAATCTCAATTGTTACATTCTTCCGCACTGACAATGCCCAAGTATTGTCTCTAAAACTCAAAAACAATTCTTCCCAATGGTTTGGTGAAGATATTTGCTTACTGATCTTTAGATCCACAAAATTGAAGACAAATGTCACCATTGCTGACAAGCTCACTAATGAAGTGATAGCGAGTGTCAATGTGTTTTTTTTTTCGTGAAACACATGGTTTTTGGACAAAGTAATTGATGAACTACTGTCATAGAGAATAGAAATTGGCTCCTTCTCCACATATGCAAGATATTTCAAGAGTTTTCTTAGCCACTTTGCATGGCATGATGTTGTAGTAGCTGCTACATATTTTGCTTCTGTAGAAGATATTTAGACAATGGGCTTCTTCTTAGAAGTCCATGAGATCAAATTTGTGCCTAAATGAAAAACATATCCTGAGGTGTTTTTCCTATCATCAATTCTACCAACAAAGTTATTGTATGTGTATCTTGCAAGTATGTTGTCTTTAGAAGTTGTGTACCACAATCCATAATTAGTTGCACCTTCAATATACCTTAAAACTCTTTTTCTAAATTTCCAATGAGAGTCCTTGGGAGACTCCATAAATTTGGAAATAAAACTAACTACATACATAACATTAGGTCTAGTTGTAGTAAGGCATATGAGATCCTGTTGCAATAGGTGTTTCTACTGGTTTTCATTTTTCCATTTTGAACCTCTTTAATATATATGTAGCGTACTTTTGTTGACATACGAAAATGTCTTGAGCGGATTTCTTAACTTCAATTCCCAAAAAGTACTTCATTAGACCAAGCTCTTCCATCTCAAACTCTCTTTTCATGGTATCTTTGAAATCATCTAATATCATATTACCAATATATATCATAGCATCAACATAAGGACAAACTATAAGAATTTTTCCTTACTAATATGATTTAGTATTAAGAGTGGGCTCATCACTACTCCTGCTGAACCCATTGATGAGAAAATAAGAGTCAATTCGATTGTACCAAGCTCTTGGAGCTTGTTTCAAGCCATACGAGGATTTCTTTAGCTTGTACACTATGTACTATTGGCCTTTTACTTCAAATCCTGGTGGATGATTTACATACACCTCTTCTTATAAATTGGTTTTCAAAAAGGGTGACTTAACACCCATCTGGTAAATAGGCCATTTGTTCTTGGCTGCAATGGTATCACAGTTCTAATAGTATCCAACCTTACTACTGGAGAAAAGGTCTCACCATAGTCAATACCGGGTTGTTGAGCAAACCCCTTGGAAACTAGTCTTATTGAATGTTTATCTACCTTGCCTTTCTCATTTAGTTTTGTCTTGTAAGCTCACTTAACACCAATGTTGGTTTTATCTATTGCGAGATCGACAAGATCCCATGTCTCATTCCTTTCAATAGCCTCAATCTCTTCATTCATGGCATGTACCCAATGTTCTTCTTTCACTGCCTCTTCAAAATAAGTAATTTGATAGGATAATAAGGCAAAGTGAGAATGCTGATCCATGTCATCCAATTGCTCATAGATTTCCCTCAAGCTCCTTTTTTTCTAATTTCTCACAGAATCTATTGACTCATTGCAAGAAGAAGTAGTATTTTCAGTATGTTCTTCTTGTCTTTGCATTTGTAACCTTGGAAATCTTGGTGAAGGTACTTGTTGTCCTAAGCTTTCCACTTGTTCATATATTTGGAGTAATGGATTTCAGTTGTCTATTGTTTCATTTTCTTGGTCAGTGGGTCACTCCAAGATTTGTCCTCCAAGAATTTTTCATCTCTTCTCACCACAAATTTCTTGGTGATTGGATTATACATTGTATAAGATTCAGTTTGTTCACGGTACCCAATGAAAATCCACTTTTCACTCCTACTATCAAGTTTCCTTCTTAACTCTTCTAGGACATGTGCATAGGCTATACAACCAAAAATTCTGAGGTGAGACACACTTGACTTCGTGCCACTTCATGCTTCTTGAGGAACATTATCTTTCACACTTTTTGTTGGAGATATATTCAGTATGTAGATTGAACAAGCAACAACGTCAACCCAAAAGATCATTAGATGAATTTTTAACTTTAATCATGCTTCTTTCCATGTTCATGATGGTCTGATTCTTTCTTCCAGCCATTCCATTTTGCTGTAGAGTATATCTGGGAGTGAACTGCCTTTTAATTCTATGTTTTCTACAAATATTTGCAAACTTCTTTGAGTCATACTCTCCTCCTCCATCTAACATGAGTAATTTGACATATTTTCCACTTGTTTTTCTACTACAACTTTAAATTCTTTGAACATTGTGAATGTGTCAAATTTGTTTTTGAGGATATATGTACCCAAACTTTCTTGCTAAAATCACCAATAAATGTTATAAAATAAAAGCTTCCACCAATGGACTGAGTTTTCATGGGTCGACATAAATCTGTGTGAACTAGCTCTAGATGCTCTTTGGCTCTATAGGAAGCTGTTGAAAAAGTGTCTCTTTGATGTTTTCCAAGAAAGTAACTTTCACAAGGGCTGGTTTGATCATTCAATATAGGTAGTCCCTTAACCATTGATTGTTTTTGCAAGAGACTATGACTCCTAAAAGGTAGGTGACCATACATAAGATGCCACAACGAAGTGTCATCTATGTTTGAGACAATTTATGCATATGACTGTGACATGTTTACACTTCTCAGATTCAATGGGAACATTCTATTCTTGGTCATTTGAACCTTTGCAACAAGTTTTCTATTAAGTGGCTTATCTGAGATAGTGCATGTGAAGTCCTTGAAGCTAACATCATAACCATTTTGACCCAACTATCCTATACTTATTATATTATGTATAATATTGGGTACATAGAAGGGGTACATAGAAGACATCAATAATGTCTTTCTTCTCATTTTGCTTGGTTAATAAAGACACAATACCTTTGAGTAAGCCTTGACAGGATAATCATCTCATAAAGTAATTTCATATTGAATAAACTGTCAATGCTAGAAAACAACTTTTTGTTACTTGTCATGTGATTGTTGCAAACATTGTCCAACAACCAAAGATCCTTGTTGTGATATTCTTTAGTGATTTCACATGAAATGAGCATTGTCTTATATTTCCTATCTTCAACATTGGAGATATTATCTCTGCCCTTGTTCATATCTAACTGTTTCTTTCTACATTCACTTTCATAGTGACCATATTTTCCATAGTAGTAACATTGGACTTTGGATTTGTCTTTCCATCTTCTGCCTCACCCCTCTGATTTTGAGAGTACTTAGGATGATTTTATTATTCTGATTGTTCTGGTGTTGTTTTTCCTTATGCTTGATGAATTCATCCGCGTCTTTGACCTCTCACTCTGTTTTCTCTGCCTCTACCTCTGCCAATGAATGCCAGAGTTGTGAATGAATTTTCCAAGTATCCCTCTTTTAAATTGATTCTTGATTCATGGGAAAAAAGAGGACCCAACAGTTCTTCGATTGTCAATTTAGATAGATCTTTGGACTCTTCTATGGAAGTGGAAACCATTTCAAATTTCTTAGGTAAGCTTCTGAGAACATTTTCAACAATTTTCAGATCTTCAATCTTCTCTGCATGAATCCTGATTTGATTCACAACTCCCATCACTCTGGTCATGAACTAGCCAATGTTCTCTGTCTCCATCTTCAAGGTTTCAAACTCTCTCCTTCATGTTTGAAGCTTCAAAGTCTTCACTTTGTCATTACCTTGATATGCTAATTCCAGGATATCCTAGAATTGCTTTGCACTAGATGCTCTTGTTATCTTGGGAAAAATCATGTCAACCAATAAACTTTGGATCGTGGATAAAAAACTTGGCCGTATTCTCCTTTTTCCTCAATTCTGTAAATTGATTTATTTAACCATTATTCATGGCCTACAAAGTTTCTTGATTAGGCTCTAAGAATCCATTCCCCACTGGTTACCGAAATTCCTGGACTTGAAGGAAGCTTTTCATCCTGGGAGACGAGAACTTGGGTCCCTGTGTTTTCCCTAGATTACTTTTGAAAGTCATTAAAAATCAATTAAAGAAAATACTTAACGACTATTTCCTTATTTTCCTATTTTTTTCCTTTGTCTCCATAATCACCTCCTTTTGTTTATATCATTTAACTTTCATCTATACCCTAACTTTATGCTTTTAATATAACAAAATCTGATCACATAAATATAAAAAAACTTTGTGGACAAACAAACCAACTTCAATATTTAAGGAAAACACCCTAAATAAATTTGTTGAGCACTATTTAACAATAGACCGAATAAAATATAATATTTTCCCAAATTAAAAACAAAATCTCCAATTCATCTCCTTATGGAAATGTCTAGGGTTTGTTCCTTTGAAACCCTTGACTTACTGAAAAGTAACATTGGCTCTACCACTTTTTCTATAGATCTAGGCTCCTCGGGATCTGTTTCTTCCATAATATCTCTGCTCTCCACTCCATGAAATGTCTTATGAACCAACTATACCATGTTAATTTGATAAGCAAAGACAAATATGAAGAAAATAACTCTTATGAACCAACTCTACCATGTTAATTTGATAAGCATAGACAAATATGAAGACACGAACTGGAAAACTTATGGGGCATGGCTTTCCCTTCTCATTAATCATTAGATTTTCTAAATTAGATATTTAACAACCCTATATGTTTCCATAAATATATTAAGACCACATAAACTAATCACCCAACTAACTAATCTATGGATACTCGTCCAACATGAGAGATTATATGTTTCAACAAAAACAATATGAGAAAATTTGTGCCTTTCATTTGCCTTGTCTTTGTATCTAATTTCAAAGCTTAATTGTAGTTTTATTATATCATGTTGAATGGATATATTATATTATGGTTGGATTAATTAGGGTTTTTTAATATAAATTTTGATGTTATAGTTTTAGTTTTATTATCAATTTTGAAATGAATTCATTTTTAATTTTAAATTAAAGTCATTTTTTAAAATCAATGGATAGTTGTTACTTTGGATTTGAATTCATATTTGCAACTTTTCGTTGATTTCAAATGTGTTTACAAATCTATATGTGAATTATTTGTAAGTCAATTTTTTTTATGTTGATTGTGTTTTGAGTACTTTTTCTAATCAACATAAATTATGATCAACTTGGACTTGATATGTGACATTTAAAATATATATATTAATAAAAAAAATTATGTTAAATGTTTTTTTAATAAAATATTTTAATACGAAGATAATTATGTGAAACGTCCCCATCCTCCTCCACTGGGACCCATCACAAAAACTCTCCCAACTTCAAGTCTGATACCTCAAGTAACATCCCCGACTTACTTCTGAGCTACATTACCTCAAGAAAATTAGTGCACAAATAACATTCAGATTGCGTGGAATCACTCGAGGAAGTGCGCACAACCCAAATTGGTTTGTGCCACACTACAGTTCCTTCTATTTATACATATTATAACAACGTAAATAACTTGAAATATAACTGTACACTCATGCACACAGGGCACACCGACGTTACAAAATGTAAGACTACTCCAACATGCGAACACCACTGTGCTCATAACCATACAGATCATATGAATACCACAACATACATAATTGTTTTGATTCCTCTTGCATATGTGACATTTAAAATATATATATTAATAAAAAAAATTATGTTAAATGTTTTTTTAATAAAATATTTTAATACAAAGATAATTTGTGTAACGTTCCCATCCTCCTCAACTGGGACACATCACACAAACTCTCCCAACTTCAACTCTTATACCTCAAGTAACATCCTTGACTTACTTATGAGCTACATTACCTCAAGAAAATTAGTGCACAAATAAAATTCAGTGTGCGTGGAATCACTCGAAGAAGTGCTCACAACCCAAATTGGTTTGTGCCACACTACAATTCCTCCTATTTATACATATTATAACAACGGAAATAACTTGAAATATCACTGTACAATCATGCACACAGGGCACACCGACGTTACAAAATGTAAGACTACTCCAACATGCGAACACTACTACGCGCATAACCATACAGAGCATATGAATACCACAACATACATAATTGTTTTGATTCCTCTTGCAGGTCTGGCTGTCCCTAGTGCGCAAACTATGTTCCAACACACACAACGAAACCAGTGGCTTGTGCACATGATCCACTTTCCACGCGCATGGTACCTCTAGCCTTCCTGAGGAAGATCTTGACCATTTACTATGTTTAACTTAAAAGAATTTACTTATCAAATGGCATACTCAACATATACCAATACTATGCTAAATACTCACATCACACTTACAAAGTAGACACCATTAACATAATAACAACCATTATTCATATGCAACCCTATGCAAGTAATCGATCATAACAAATGCAAATGAATAAGCACGCAATAAACATACAAGAACATAAGAACACTTATCTTTTATGAAGGTCACCAACTACACATGTGACTCAGACGTTCCTCCAAACCATAGACATTTTTTTTCATAATATTTCACCAACATGTAACCCTTGAGCTAGGGCTCGAACTCCACCAGATAAAAAAGATTCCTAATTCCAATCTATTGTCTAACAAACAACGAATTTTATGAGTCCAAGGTGTCGGCCGCTGCAACTAGTCTACAATCCCTCACTCCCCACATGCTTGTTCAATCCCAGGAAGTGTGCCCCTTCTTTTCTCAACAGTCCCTTGAATTTCCCACTTCCTTTCCAGGGATTCAACAACAAGTCAGATCAAGAAGTCTCAAAGCATTGCAACTAATGCCTAGTGCACCAGGGAACAATTCCCAATGAACCTATCACTTGGAGAGATTGCTCATGAGCTTGACAACTCACCTCTTGGACAACTACGGTCCGGACAACCCGTTTCTTCAATCATTCCAAACTTTTCCCAAGCACATGTTTAAGCCAAATGACAATAAGTTATCGCAAAATATCTATTCCTTCACAGAGGAAATCCTATCTCCATATTTTCCCGAATGAGTCTCCTCCCCAAATTACACTAAGGACAACAATATATATTGCATGCCTTCAACCTGACGCTTGCCACCTTTAGAATTTACTTTATCAACCTAGTGACTTGTTCCCATCACTCAGGAACTTAGGATAAATAATATATTCGTAAATTACACTTTTCAGAAATATTATTAAAATATTCCCCCCCTTTTCTCTTTTTCGGTGGAGTCATCCCCCCATCTCTTTTCGTTTAAGTTGGTCTGTGCACAACGATGTAATATATTAATAACTTGAGTGTGATACACTTTAAAAGAATAGGCGCACTGGCCTATTTGCATCCCAGCTCACCAACCCAATAGTCACACAAGCTCTTCGACCTCAAAACACAAACACACACATACACATATATATATCACAATCATTCCTGCACATTTACTTGTGTATGTGCAACACTGTGGAATATGTGCACCCTCTCTTGATGCGAAATCCACACGCACTAGCTCATGTACGTGCAACACTATGGAATATGCACACTGTTTCCTTAATAGTCAACCTCACTCATTCCACTGGTGTGTGAAGTGTAGATTTTAACCTTGTACAATATTTTAATGCAAAAGTTTATTCAATAAAAGAACATAAAATTTACAATGACAAATACACACATTACACAAAGATTTTTCCCTTGGAAACTCAAACCGAGAAAACCAACATATTATATATTCAGTCATAGTGATACATTGTTTACAACACAATATGCGTATAGGATCTAGTGACATCCAAAACCCTAACCCAATAAACTGGATTAGTGAACAACCCTAATTCCTTAACGGAAAATAGAAAACCATCGAAAAAAACTGTGTGCCAAAAAACCACTCAATAGTGGACACAAAAAAATGAGAAAAAAATGCGACACGTTTCCCGAGGAAAAAAATTTATCAGGGGTGCTTCCCCTGAATCCCAGAAGGGGGGGCCTAATGACTCCCCCTCAAACCCCCCTGTGCTCCCAACACAATGGCTATTCATGCAAAGAATATAACACATACCCATCATTCTCCCACTTCTTGTTTTCTTTGCATACATGGGGTTACAGGTTTACATAGTCAACAATCCAGGGCAGTAATGCCCATGGATCCTCTACACCTAGAAAACTTCCTAGTGTTCACAGATTTTGTTAATGAATCTACAACATTCTTCAAAGTGTCCACCTTTATCAACAACAATTTCTTTTCTTCAACCATGTCTCTCACAAAGTGATATTGAGTATCAATATGCTTTGTCTTTGATTGATAAGTCGAGTTCTTCGCCATAAAAATTTCATTCTAACTATCACAATCTATCCTTACAACTTGTTGTACCAACCCAATACATGAACAAAATATTTGTAACCATATTTCTTCCATACTTGCATTCAAGTGGTTGCCATGTATTCAACTTCTGTAGGTGAAAGTGCCACTACATCCTGCCTTTTTATCATCCAACTAATTGCTCCTCCAAACAGGTTAAACACATACCTACTTGTAGATATCCTATGATCCAGAGCTCCAACCTAGTTTGCATCAACAAATCCATGTATGTCCAACACTCTGTCCAATCGTGGTCTTCCTTGGTAGCACAATCCATAGCTAGCAGTGCCACACAAACCCCTGGAAATCCTTTTTACCGTTGTCCAATGCTCCTTCCCTGGTTTTTACATATACTTGCTCAAAACTCCCACTACATGTGCAATGTCCGGTCTAGTACAAACCATTGCATACATCAAACTGCCAACTGCACTTGCTTATGGAACACGAGACATGTCTTCCTCCTCTTCCTGTGTCTTGGGACACTAATCTATAGATAACTTTACACCAAAAGGAATAGGGACCTTGACTGGTTTACATTCCTGCATATTAAATCTCTTTCATATTGTCTCGACATATTTTTTCTGATTTAACCATAGTTTCCTCTTTTTTCGATCCCTTTTAATATCCATGTCTACAATGAAATTTGAAGCACCAAGATCCTTCATGTCAAATTTAGAGGATAACTGAGTTTTCACATCCTAGATAATATCCTCCTTGTTTCCTATCAACATCATGTCATTCACATACAAGAACAAATAAATAAAATGATCACCAATTAATTTTAAATACACACAATGATCATCTTTGCTTCTTGTGAAGCCAAGTCCCAGCATATAAGTATCAAGTTTTTGATACCATATCCTTGGTGATTGTTGTAAACCATACATGGACTTTTTTAGTTTGCATACCAACTGCTTCTTTCCCTTCACAACAAAGCCTTCTGGTTGCTTCATATAGATTTCTTCTTCCATATCCCCATGTAGCAATGTTCTTTTCACATCCATCTATTCTACTTCAAAATCAAATGCAACAACAACAAGTAACATAAATCTTATAGAAGTTAACTTGGAAACAGGAGAAAAAATCTCACCAAAATCAATTCCCTCAACCTGGGAATAACCCTTTGCTACTAACCGAGCTTTGTATTTCTCCTCTTTTCCTTCTACATTCAACTTATTTTTAAATACCCATTTGCTGCCAATGGGATTTCTTCCAGTCGACAACTCCACTAGATCCCAAGCCTCATTTTTATCCAAGGTTGTCATTTCTTCATCCATGGTATTTTTCTATCCTCTGAATCCACTGCCTCCCTGATAGTTATAGGATCATCCTCGGTAATAAACAAATATAAATTTGAACGTAAATAAGATGGAGTATACCTTTCCGGTAGCCTTCTTTCTCGAACCAATCTCCTCAATAATGGAATATGATGATCTTCTTCTTCTGATTCATGTTCTTCTGTAGAGTCTGATTCATCATCCTTTAAATCAAACTCTATTTTCTATGGTTCTTCCTTACTTGGTAGGACTTCATGTTTAACAACATCCTTCATTTATCTAAATACCAAATCTCAGTTATACACAACGTTCTTAGTTTCTAGGTTCCAAAGCTTATAACCTTTGAGACCATCTTTATACCCAATAGAGATACACTTTTCAACCTTCTTATTTAGCATACTCTTGCTTTCCTTTGGAACATGAAAATAGGCCTCACAACCAAATACCTTGAGATGTGTGAGAGAAAGTTTCTCATCAGTCCATACCTCTTGTGGAGTCTTGTCATCCAACACTGATTAGGGTGATATGTTGACCAGGTAACATACAATACCCATTTCCTCTACCCAGAATTCTTGCCCTAACCAGACACCACTGAGCATGCACCTTGCTTTTTCCATCAACATTATGTTCATCCTTTCTGCAACTCCATTATGATTACGTGTATATGGAGTAGTCTTTTGTCTTGCTATACCACATTTTTTACATAATTCTTCAAATTCATTCCTGCAGAACTCTCCGCCATTATTTGTCCTTAACACCTTAATTATTTTCTCTGTTTGATTCTTAACAAGAGCCTTAAACTCTTTAAACTTGCCAAAGACTTCAAGTTTCTTCTTGAGGAAATATATCCGAGTATTCCTTGAGAATTCATCTATAAATGAGACATAATACACATATTTTTTCAATGATGGAATCGACACAGGTCCAAACACATCACTGTGAACTATATGTAAAATTCCTTCTTCCCTCATTGCACCAGAGGGGAATCTTATCCAATTCTGCTTCCCATATACACAATGTTCATAGAAATCAAAATCCAGAGAACAGTTAGACATACCTTCAACCATACCTTTACCGTGTAGTAGTCGAAGACCCTTCTCTACGATATGCCCCAGTCTTTGATGCCACAACATGTCCTTTCTCTAGAGACTGCAGGAGTTCTTTATTCTTCAACTCCAATATCAGGAACAATGGAAATATTACACCTTATACATAGTTCCAAACCAAACTCCCTTCAACAACACCATTGCTCCTCAAACCATCCTGCAGGTTTCCTTTTCAAATATTGTTTTTACCCCTCCATCGTCCATTTTGCTTACATAAGTCAAATTTATGGCCAATCCTAGGATGTGCAGAACACCATGTAGTTTTCTAATCCTTCCATCTATGAGCTTCAACTTGAATTTTCCTCGACCCATGATTCTGGTTGTCGAGTCATCACCTAAGAAAACATTACCATACTTTTCATATTCATAGAACCACTCCTTGTGCGGAGTCATATGAAATGATGCACCTGAGTCAACCAACCATGCCTCGTGATCTACATGTGTGCTTGAAGAAGCCAAATACACATTCTCTCATTCTTCCTTGGAGGTCTTTTCTTCTGTAGAAGGATATTCTTTAGATCCCTTCTTTTTTCTCAACTTTGGATCTACATTGTTTCTTGTAGTGATTTTCTTTTCCACATATCTAACCCTTTACAAACTTTCCAGGATTACAAACTTTCTGGGAGACTTAGATATTCCCTTAGACTTAGATCTCCCACTTGAGGAATTAGATCTATTTCTTTCCTGTGAGCGTCCTCTTGCAAATCATGCATCTGTGCTCTGTCCTTCCATGTTATTCCGTCTCATCGCCTCCGACAACAATGATGCAACCACTTCATCAAACTTCAAGGCAGTTGTATTACTACCTATGGCCACAACTAGACTATCCCATGAGTATAGTAAAGAGAATTATAAATTGATACACTTATCATCATCTGAAATTTTAATCTCAACAGATACTAACTGACTTACCACAGTATTGAAGGCGTGTGAATGCTCTGCCACCGAGTCTCCATCTCTCATCCTCAGGTTATACAACTTTTTTCTTAGGAATATTTTATTTACTAGGGACTTAGACTGATAAAACTTCCCCAACTTATCCCATAAATATTTGGTTGTAGCTTTCTCTGACACATTCATTAATACTAAATCTGAGAGATAGTCGGATTGTGCTCTTTGCCTTTCGATCCAACTTTATCCAGTCATCTATTGAAGTTCCTGTAGGTGTAGTACCTAGATCCACCGCGATCCATTGATCTCTATCCACCAACAGAGATTCCATCTTGAGCTTCCACAACTCAAAAATTGTCCCATTAATCTTCTCGATCTCCATTGTCGAACTATTCACCATTTTTTTCACCTAAAAAATCAATACCATAGATCTCCCGATGTAACAAGACTTATCATGGTCCCAAGCCAAACCCTTGACCACAAAGGTGCCCCCCTTAAGCTAACAAAGCTCTGATACCAAATGTAGATTTTAACCTTGTACAATATTTTATTACAAACAAATTTTCAATAAAAGAATAGAAAATATGCAATGGAAAATACACATATTACACAAAGATTTTCCCCTGGAAACCCAAACCGGGAAAACCAACATATTCTTTATTCATTCATAGTGATACATTGTTTGCAATACAATATACATATAGGAGCCAATGACATCCAAAACCCTAACCCAATGACCTGGATTAGTTAACAACCCTAATTTCTTAACCATAAATAGATAACCATCAACAAAAACCATGTGATGAAAAACCACTCAACAATGGACATGGAAATCGAGGAAACACAAAAAAATGAGGCAAAAATGTAACATGTTTCTCGAGGATTTTTTTTTTTCTCAGAGGCGCTGCCCTCGAACCTTCGCGCAGGGGGGCTAGCACTGCTCAGGTGCGCACAAAACCAAAATGACTCACCAACATATATGCATAACTATAAATGAGGTTCAAATTAGTGACATTGCATTCCCATCCCCTTTATTTATGCACTGTCCTCAGTGCATTATATACACATGTACATACAAACTTCAAACAATTTCAAAAAAATGAGGATACTCTGCTCGCATAACATCCTCACGCTCCCAAGTTGCATCCTTAGGATTGTACCATGTCCATTGGACCTTTACCAACTCCATGGCTCGATTATTGAGTTGCTTCACTTTTCGATCCAATATGCAAACCGATTGCACTTGAAATATGCCTTTTGGCTCCACCTGAATCACATTCCAATCAATAATATGATTAGCATCATGTATGTGCTTCTTAAGCAATGACACATGGAAAACATTGTGAATACATAAGGATGCAGGTAAATAAATCATATAAGCGACATGACCAATCCTTTCAAGGATTTCAAATGTCCCACAATAGTGCGCTTCTAACTTACAACACTTTTCCAACTTCAAGGAACTACGCTTGAATTTTACTTTCAAAAACATGTGATCACCCACTTTAAACTTTCTATGGGTTCTATCTTTATCTGCGTAGCTTTTCTGTCTGTCCTGGGTAGCCTTTAGATTTTCCCTGATCTTTACCATCTACTCCTCCATTTCCCAGAGTAAATCTAGCCTAACTACTACATGGTTTGTTGGGTTGTGCACTTTCTACCATAAAGTGCCTCAAATGAGCTCATCTTTAAAGATACCTGATACGCATCGTTGTAAGAAAACTCTACCAAATGCAGGTAGTATTCCCACTTGGATGGTTTATCCATCACAGACATCCTCAACATATCTTCAATCAACCGATTTACCTTCTTTGTCCGACCATTTGTCTCAGGGTGATATGTTGTGCTAAAGTTCATATTTGTCCCAAATTTGAATAAACCTTTCCAAAAGTTCGAGGTGAACTTGGAATCTCTATCAAACACAATTGGCTTAGGAACACCATGCAACTTAGAAGCTTCATGCATGAAAATATCAACAATGTTAGCTTCTTTGTGCGTTGACTTTATTGGAATAAAATGAGCATCTTTAGTAAGCTTGTCCACTACCACCATAATAGAATCGTGTTATAAAATCCATCGTTATAACTTCCCACTTCCATTCAGGAATAGGAAAAGGTCGTAGCAAACCAGTGGGATATTTGTGCTCAGCCTTGAACTTCTGACATTGGAGACATCGAGCAATAAAATCCACAACTTCATTTTTCATACCTGGACAGATGTATTGCTTCTTGACTGCGACAATGGTTTTTTGGTAACCTAGATGTACCACATAATGAACCTTATGCATATCTAACAATATCAGGATTTTTAACTCCTGATTATTTGGCACATAGATTTTGTGTCTATACATGAGGAGCCCATCCTCTCTCAACTCATAACCTTCAAATTTTTGTTGCGACATATTTTGCTGTAAGTTCACCTTTATGTCCACATAATGCAGATCTGATTTGGAAACTTCTAAAATTCTGTCGCACAAATCCAATTTATACATGCTAATAGTTGCAGCATGCATTTTATGCACTCTCATGTTGAGTGTGTCAGCTACCTTGTTTTTTTTATCTCTGATATGCTTTATGTCAAAGTCATACTCATTGAGGAAATCTAACCACCTACTTTGTGTGGAATTTAAACTTGGCAATCCAAACAAATATTTTAGACCACAATGGTTTGTTCCTAGCTCAAATATTTTACCCATGAGATAATTCCGCCACATCTTCAAGGTATGCACTATAGCTTCCAATTCTAAATCATGAGTAACATAGAACCTTTCATGGTATTTCAACTTCCTTGATTCGTAGCACACTACATGTCCATTCTGACTCAGGACTCCACCAATTCCTTCCTTGCATGCATCTGTGTACAAATTGAAGTCTGCATCAGGACCAACAATTCTCAAAATTGACGCACTTGTCAACAAATTCTACAAGTGCTGAAAACTCCTTGCACAATCCGTAGACCATTCAAATCGTGCACCTTTTTTTGCAAAGATTTAATTGGATGCGCAATATTTGAGAATTCTTCAATAAACCTTCTGAAGTACCCTGCTAATCCCATAAAGAATCTTACTTCTGCGACATTTCTTGGTGTTGGCCATTCCTCAATGGATTTTATCTTCGCAGGGTTCACAACTATTCCTTCCTCTGAAATGATATGACCCAAGTAATGAATCTGCCTCTGGTAAAATGAACATTTTCTCCACTTTGCATAAATTTGATGCTCCGTGAATACCTTCAACACCATCCTTAAGTGTTGCTCATGCTCTTCCTTAGAATTTGAGTAAATAAGAATGTCATCCAAAAATACAATGACAAACTTATCCAAGTAATTTTTGAGAACTCCATTCATTAACACATGAAGACAGCTGGTGCATTCAACAACCCAAAAGACACAACTGTAAACTTGTAATGACCATACTTTGTTCTGGAGGCAGTCTTACTGATGTCTTCTTATTTAATCATCACCTAGTGATATCCATATCTAAGAGCTATCATGGAAAATATTTTTGCGCCTCTCAGCTGATCAAGTAAGTCATCTATTCTTGGAAAATGATATTTGTTCTTCATTGTTACCTTATTCAACTGTCTGAAGTGAATACAAAGTCTCAACATACCATCGTTCTTCTTCATGAACAAAATTGACGCACTCCAAGGCGA